>JAGDQP010033690.1:3049-14672 GCA_022664845.1 Lepisma saccharinum | reverse complement strand
GACTCTCCGGGATTGAGCTCTTATATTAATATGTTGTTTCTTCAGATCCTATATTGTATAACTTCCAGATGTTCTTGCACAGTATGTCCCATTATCATTTTTGCAAATCAGATTAATCCAAATGTGAAATACAATATTAGGTCTACAAAATCATTGCTATCACTTTTTCTTTACTGCCTAAAATTAGTGTTCGATTTGTCGGGGTGATGCAGGGGTTTTTCCCGTGTGCGTGAGGATTTGATCCCCGGTTGTTGATTCCGAATATCATGCCACACAGGGATAAAATCTTGATATTTCTGCCCAAACAGGTAGTAGGTTGAAACTTACCAGCAACCACTAGTTCTAGGATTCCCCCTTCGTAAATTATAACAAATCGAACACTGCCTAAAATCAATTCAAGCTTAACTTATACGGACACAATCGACAAACGGTCATAGTCATCCGATTTTCTCAGTGAGTTACTTGACACCTGTAAGGGAATGTGCAAAAACCCATCTCTTTGCGCCACTTATTATTCCAACTAACTGCTGATGTCCATATGTTTTATTAAAAATTATAATATAATCGTTATGAACGACAATCCTTAGCATAAATATGCTCTAAACTAGTTTCTTCAGAACCTGGAATTTGCTCCTACTACAAATGAGAAAATAACTAAAAACTTAACATGCTCACATAAAGGTGCTATTACACTATCAAGCTTGCTGATTATCTTGTTTAACAGTTTGCTCGACCAGCAAGTTCTTCGAGGAAGCTCAAGTACACTTTGCGTTATTACACTATCGAGCTTGTTTGACCGCATTTCCCTACCAGAGGAAATTTAATCTATCCAAATGTTATCCAGTTTGCTCGACGAGCCTGGCCTTGAGCAAGCTTGAAGAATTTTTTGCTGTTACGCTGTCGAGCTTGATGAGCTTGCTCGCCTGAGTTTCCTCAACGAGCAAGCTCGTCAGTGTAAGGTGATATTTACACTGTCGAGTTTGCTCATCGAGGAAGTTCGAGCGAGCAAGTTGATCCGCAAGCTCAACAGTTCTTAAGACAGGAGAGAAATTTAACGCGAGAGAGAAACCTAGTCACCTTCAGGAGAGAAACCAATTGCAAACAGAGAGAACCATTTTTTATTCTATCGATTATTCAAAATAAATTACCTAATACCAACGTTGACTGTAAATGTAAACGATGTGTCATAAACTCGAATAACACTCATATCTTCAGAAACTCCATTCGTTTATTTATATTCACTAAGGGGAAATCTAATACTCAGAAAATTGAACAAAAACCATACTATAATTTTGTCAACTTCAAAACTCACAAATATTGCAGTTCGAAAATATCATCAAAGGAAATCAGCGACTTTCACGGAATAAAAACTATAAAAAAAATACGTGTGGTCGACTAATGGGATGAATGCGGTCGACTATTGCGCGATGATGGTCGATAAGTGAGAATTTGACGAGTTTTCGTAAAACATGTTTTATATCACTGTAAGATATAGAAAGTAAGCATTTAATGTACAGTAGTGTACAAAAGAACGAAAATGACGTATATAATTAATTTGTTTCAAATATTTTGAAATCTCCATACTTTAAAAGTGTTTAGAAGTAAGAGTTTATTTCAGCGGTCGACTATTGGCGAACCCACCCTACCTATTGTATGGGTAGAGTGGCTGGATATTCCCCATCCCCGGAAACTTTAATTATTCCCTTGCGTATAACTAGGTCTAGTCTCCCGCTGCTTATTCAGAGGTCCTGATTGCTTATTTATAAACGGCTTCTGTAAAATAAACAAACAAAACTTGACCTAACCTAATGTATTTGGTTTCGGTGGATGTACAATGCGGAAGTGGTGTCACAATTAGAAGTGCAAGAAGGATGCGTTCGTTGTGCAAGTTGCGAAGTACACGTGTACTCCTGCGTAAGGTTTTGATTACACGGGATAAGTGCTGTTCAGGTTAACCAGCTATTGTTCCATATTTGGCCGTATGTACGCCTTATACAACTTTTTCCCTTTCAGATAATTTACAGGCACTTCTATATACATCTAGCGACAGCCAGCAATCCAAAATATGTTACGTAAACCATGTGTCATTTTTTCGTTTAACACATATTCGAGTTGATCAACAGATAAATTACTATGGCGCCATGCGGAGGAATACTAATGGCGTCATCTCATCTTATGAATGACATATTTTGCTACAGAAGTTACGGACACAATGTTGAGGCAGCGCGAAGTAGCTGTGTGTTTCCTAACAGGTAATTCGGTTGTAATGCCTCTGTGTGGGGTCAAGTGACTCCGAAAAATGCGGCATTTTGGGAGTGTTCGCAGTTGGTTATAGTTGTGGCCAGATAATTAAGCAGTGCAAGACCAAAAATTTTAGTGTGCCTGATAAAGGAATCAATACTTCGTTGACTTATAATAAAACTAATAACTTTGCTGTTGTTGGTGCCTCCTGCGATTGAGCATCGTAAACATGGGAGGCCCTGACGGGGTTCGAAAAATGAAGTCCCTGCTGCGAGAGAACCTGCCGACGAGAGAGAAATGGCAAACGTTCACCAGTGATTATAATGGCCCAACATTTGTAAAAAGTGAAGAAACGTATAGTAGAGTTCATATTCTGTAGACGCCCTTCGCGTGTCATGGAATGGAACACAAACGGCCGAAATCTATACGATCGCTATCTTGCAGGAGACTGCTGAAAGCTGGCTTGGATGAAGCATGGGTTTATCTGTCGAAGTGGCTGTCTACTTTCCTCCACATGGTTCCAGAGGTGGTTGTGACTGGGTACATGCATGGGCAGATAGTTTTTCATGCAGCTTCATTTTTGTTGCACGTTACAGCTATCAAGAAAAAAAAAGTACGCGGAATGTACAAAAAGTGGAAAATCTATTCAGCCTATTACCAATATATCCTGCAGCTATATCACCATGCTATTTCATCCTCACACGGCAGCGACATAACAAGGAACAGTCAACGGTTACATACACACAGCAGCAAGAATAAGAAATGATATTCAACGCCCGGCAGTTAAGCCACGCAACTTTTTCTTATCGAGTAATTCTTTCACGAAAAGACCATGGTCCTGGGCTCTCCCCTTTCATGTAGCAAAGTCAGGAAACAACATCCGCACATAATTTTTCTAGATATCCATGAATTCGCATAAATTGAATAGAATTGAATTCGGGTGAAACACACACCATTCAAAAGAAAGAAGGAAAAGAAGAAATTATGCAGATATATTGAAACACATTCAAAGAAAAATTGAAAGCAACTGATCGACTCAGGAGGGTCGATTGCTGAAGGTCCCATTTCCTCAACGGGAGATTCCTCTTTTCTCGCCGCGTTTGCGGCAAATGGGACCTTCAGCAATCGACTCAGGAAGGTCGAAACTCCCGTATCCTTTTCTCTCCCGTATCCCAGCAGTCGTTTCGAAGATACACGGAGTGGCAGATTAAAACCTGAATTCCGGTCGCGCGTGTAAAACAAGTCGTAAACAGCGCACCGTTTGGAAGATACACCCCTTATGTTTTCGACCCTCTTGAGTCGATTTATACATCATGTATCTTCCAAACGGTGCCTAAAACAGGCGCGACTAAACTTGGAAGATACAGCCACTTGAAACACGCGCGACCGGAATATCACCCGATTTACGTCGTTGTGCAAAATGCTTTAGGTGGCTGTATCTTCCAAACGAACACACTGAACTGGAATTCAAGTTTTTATGCCACATAAGAACACAGTTTCGAATGCGTATCCTTATGTTTTCGACCCTCCTGATTGCTGAAGGTCCCATTTGGCGCAAACGAAGGTCCCATTTGCAGCGTGTTTTAAGTGGCTGTATCATCCAAAGGGGCCCGCTCTTTTTTCGACCCTCCTGAGTCATCGATTGCTGAAGGTCCCATTTGGCGCAAAGATACAGCCACTTAAAACACGCGCGACCGGGACCTTCAGCAATCGACTCAGGAGGGTCGAAAAATTTGTCTACGATGTCGATTGCTGAAGGTCCCATTCCGAAGGGAGCAGTTGGTCTATTGCTCGTTGCGTTGATAAGACGTTAATACAACATGTTTTAATCTGCCACATAAATTGTGTTTTCAGTAGGGTCGAAAACATAAGGATACGCATTTTCGACCCTCTTGAGTCGATTGCTGAAGGTCCCATTTATGTTTTCGACCCTCCTTGGGTGGCCTAACTGCCGGACGTTGAGATTCCTAATTTTTGGGGTGCGGTTTCTACATGATCGGATAGCACGCAGTTGCTGTAACATACGTTTCTGTGAAATCCCCTTATACATCTCTCTGGATTTATGAGTTTCCATTGTTGAAAAGCTTTGGAAAGTAGACAGCTTCACATATTTGACGGCCTGTGGAAGGTTTACCAAGGGGAATGCAACAGACTTGATCAAAATATTCTGTCATGATGTCTCCTGCAGTGGAAACTCAGAGAGGTAGGGCGGCATGTGAAAGACAGAACCTTCACATCGAATACTTGCCACTGGTGGGTCGTAGGATTTCTTTTCTTTTGCAGAGGCACCATAAACACAAAACAACATTCTGTATCACTTGCTAATGATTTTTTTTTTTTTTTCATAGATGTGTATAGTTATTAATTAACTTACCTTTTCGTCATTTGGATGTGTGTATACATGCATCAGTGTATGTCTGTATTTGGAAGTGGTGAATGCAGATTTTGGTTATTTTTCCTTTGATGGATTGAACCTACCATTGTAATGTGGTAGGCGAACTACAGTAAATAGTTTATTTTTTCTCATATAGCTGAAAAGCTTTTCGCAACGAGAACATTAACTATCCTTACAGTATTACCACCTATCCTTACAGTATATCCTTACAGTATTACCACCTTTTCCCCTTCAATTACTGGAAACTATCTATCCAAAATAAAATATGCAGAGAATAATTTTATTTTCGGATTTGTCAAAGATACTTTGATGGATCAAGGAAGTATAGTATAAATTGCTAAATTATTTTTATATCAATACTACGGTTGTTCAATAATTTTTGCCTCCTAGGTCATAAGAGTTTTATTAAGTGAAGGAAATTTAAAATTTTACATTCAAATGAAAGTTTGGAATGTCCTCTTTTAACGAGTAATATCACTTTTCGATTTAGTCCACAACGCTTTTGTTCTGGAACAGTTTTTCCAGTTCTTTTCCTCACTCACACCAGGCAAATGTCGGAATGGTATCTACTAAGTAGGCCCTGACCGGCTGTCTTCCAGCATTCTCTACTCCGCCGTGGGTCTGAGTTGCCTAAAGACCTTAAATAAGCTCAAATTCGTTCTGGAATCTCCCCTTTCTCCCTTGGGATTTGAAATCAACAAACCGATGATTTATCCATTGAACCGCGCTAGTAGCTTGTAAACAGCGATTTGGGAGCTTTCTCATGCGGCCTCGCTGCGTATTCCAGTCGCTATACTTTATTTATTTACCGCCACGCTTCACTCGGCAAGCCTCGGTCGTTTCCGTAAGTATTCGCGGTGAATGAAGGAGGAGGAGGAAGGGATTCTTCCTTTCTTGCTTCATATTCAGCCAAATTATCAAATATCTGGTAGTAATATCTAAGTTAGATGTAAAGTGGTGCTCAGAGTAATTCGACTGTTCTACAATTCTAAGTAGGTGTACGGTGCTGAGTTCTTCTTCTTTATTATACTTTCTCATGCATGGAACATCTCTGTAAGTGCGAGCCTGTGTAGTGATGAGAAAACTCTCGGTATTTTATTTATTTATTTTATACATAAAAATTGAATCTATAACATATCTAAGTTATCGAATAATGACTTTTTTTCCCCCCGTAGGTCGTTTAACAATGAAGACAGATTGTAATAACCTGTTCAGGATAGTGCTTTGTAATGGCGAATGCTACTAGTGAGATTTCTCCAACTTCCAGTGATAGCTTTACTAATACAGAGGGGAGTACCTCTTTGCACGATACCAGTGTTAGTGACAAGGATGAGACGTTCCATTCTATATTAGAATCCGATGAAGACTCGACTATTGTAAACTATCAGGACTCGGAAGACAGAACAGATTCTGGAATAGAAGATTCTGTGAACAAGAATTCGAAAAGTTCCGACGCACGCGATGGAGAAGAGAAGTCCGCTGCGGAACCTCGTCTGAAAAAGAGACGATCTGACGAGGATATTGAGTTGTTTGAAGCTGCGAAGAAACCGAAACAGGAGGAGGACTTTTCTGAAGTATTTTTAATCTCCAGTGTAAGTACTGTATGGATCTTCGTATATTTTACTTACGCTTAGGGGCTGGTTAAGCAACTATAGGCTAAGCCGGCCACATTTCTGACGGGTAAAATCTTTAAGCGAATATATCTTGCGGGGAAAGATGTGATAGTAGCGTTCAGGACGCATTATTTTATGTCACTGGTTCTAACCAGGGTAGGTATGGATAGCCTTGAAGTAGTAGCAGTGGCTGTCTCATCCTCATCTCATCCTCTCTAGTGCATGTTTTTAGTTTTTAAAACGCAAAGGCAGCAGGGTTATAGATATTATGTAACTCCCAATAGCACGGTTCTTCTTCTTCGGTGCTTCCTTCTATCTTTCTTTTTATTTTCCGTATTCTCCATTTTATTAATCTTTGTTGTTATAATTTTCCCCTTCCCCTGATTCATTACTATCTTATTCCTTTAGGAAGCCTCATGTACTACTATTAGTAACCTCCACACTTCCCCGCCTCCATAACCAGACCTTTCTGTTAGTGTCAGTTGGCAATATGGCCTCTCCAATAGCAGCACTTTTCCCTGTCCATCTCCTCTTTTATTATGTGATCACGCCTTCCGCGAAACGTTGCCCCATTTTTATTATGTTTATGAAGTTGATGTACGCATGTATATATATATATATATATATATATATACACACACACACAGTTACTTTTTGCAGTAAAGAATGAAGATTCGGCTTTCATCATCATCTCTTTATTCGTTTTTTGTGCTTACCCAAGTAGTCTCAATGCTTAAGATACATATAGGACAATTAATTACAGACTATTTAGCTAAAGTAATTTCCAAATGGGAAGTACGTGATCTTGAGGAACTCTTCAACTCCCTCCAATTATGTATTTATAATGGTGTCTAAGTCTTTCTCCCGCAGTGGGTGTTTAATGATCTGCGAAGGAGGGAAAGCGGGAACTGACAGCGTTGTGTGAATAATTACACGTAATGGGCTTAAAATGATAACGCTTTTCATTTGAAAACTTGTATAGTTCCTGTGGTATATTGATTAAGGTTGTAGACTTTGGATTGGTACTGGATAGGCATGTAGATTCGAGTTCTGCTCCCGGCCATCCTGACGAATGCTTTCTGTAATTTCGCCATGTGAATACTATTATAGTACTGATACTTCCTTTCCAATGACCGTTACCTTCCCGATTCTTCTCTTAGAAATGCTTACTGAGGGACATTATCTTGCTCAGGTCATGTCTTTCTCAGTAGCTCATATGATGTAATTTATGTGAAAGAAATCTCAATGAACCCTTTTTCTAATTATGAAACAAGCACGCTAATTCAGTCAAATCATGTTTCTAACCTCTTCTTGGATGGAGGAACAACGGTTATATTCCATCGTGATTGGTAAGCCAGAGAGAAAGAGGCCGTTGGGAAGACTGAAACGACGTTGAGGTGACAATTAGAAGGGCTTCATGATGAAAACTGGCTTGGTCTTGCCCAGTATAGAATCCAAATGGCAAACGTTTGTTACTGTAGCAGTGAACTTGCGAGTTTCCTAAACCATAGAGTTAGTTATATGAAAATGCTTTTTTTGTTAAGTGTATTTTCTTTCATGTCTAATTTGTGTCTGTGTGTGAAAGTGCTTACTAATTGCCTAGTAGGTGACAGCACTTTGAAATAGAAAATTTTAGCATAACCACAAATATTTTAAAAGAATGAACTTTAGGTTATTTTGCATGGTAGCATTTAATTTTATAGGTTGTGAAATCTGTTTACTGCTTTTAATTTTTTTTTTTTTTTTTAAATCATCTCGCATCTTTTTTAAATGTTTAATATCTGAGTTGTTGCTGTTTAAGTTTCAAACTATATTATGTGCCTGTAGGAGGCAGCAGATTGGGGTCTATGCCTATTAAGTATCACTGTAGGGAATAATCTGTTGTGTTACATTAGCTATCGCAGTTCATTTTCATTAGCTTCATGTTATCTCCTGTTAGAGTTCCCGTGAGGCTCGGTCACTCTGACTAGCTGTTCTCGATTGAAAATCGGAACATCAGGAAAGAAGCTCAGCAGGAGAATCCGTTGGGAGTGAAGTGCATCAAGTGATTATTTTTAAAATCAGATAGACATGTGTGTGCCCCAACAGAATCACATGTTTCTTTTTTGTTTTTAGGATTATTTCGATGATGAGGATGTTCCCGAACTCCCGACCGTGGATCAGGAGACTCCTGTGAAACGTAAGAGGAGGAGGAAGAAGAAGAAGATTATAAAGAAGGAAGTTGCTGAAAAGGAACAGAAGAAAGAAAAGAAAATGATCAGACCTAATTATTTTGTTGGAATAAAAGTTTCCAATCCTCAGGTAATTCAGTGCTTCCGTTCAATAATAAGTCTGAGCCTCACGGATTATAATTCAGACAGTGAGTCACAGACAGTAATTCATAGTCATGAGGAACTAAAGATACTGCATTACAATAGTTTTAGTTTGTGGTTAGCGTCAAATCAGAAAGATATCTGTACGAGTTTTTAATGCATGAATAATACATTAAGATGGTAGTTAACATTTCTTGGGGCCTCAGTAAGGATTCTGAATATCTTTAGATTACACGTGGAGAAACTTCATTAAGATTAAAATTAATTTTATGGGCGGTAACAGCACTTTAGCTTACGCCCTTCCCGAAGGACAAACTTCATGTGATATGATGAATTTATTTAAAAAGTTAAGTAAATTAAACGTAGGGTGAGGTGGAGTAAGTGCGGAAATCTAGTAAGAGCGCCCTTTCTCTCTTTATTTTGAAAGTAATCAAAATAAAAAAAAACACCACATAGCAAAAGCACATTATATGGTTCAAAACCTACTACTAGATATATGTTTAGGAGTAAAATAAAAAAGGTTCAACATCGAGCAGGATTTCTCCCTAGGCCCACATATAGATAACAGAACATAGTTTCTGACGACACTATTGAAATTGTTGGCCTGACTAGGTGTTCCGAATCAGACCATAGGTCGCTGTTACCCCACAAAAAAGTTTTACTGATCGCAGAGCGACCTATGTGCGCTGGGAAACGGTACTATAGGTCTACTTATCCGCTTTGCACATGACTCCTTTCTTTATTGTCAGTGTTTATTAAGTTTCCCATGGTCTCTTCTATGTACTAAAGCCCTGCTTCTTGATTTCTCAGGTCGTCTTTCATCATTAATCATCGTGTCGTTAGAAAATATCACTTATCACTCATTTATATTTCAATACTAGTCGTGCATGTCCTTTTCTTTAAAATGGTGTATCTTTAGAACTAAACAAGCTATTTCCATTCTTCAAAAAGCATTTTGCTGCTCAAAGTGGAGCCTATACGTTCTTGTGCCACTCATCATTCTGAGCTATTTATGACTTGTCAAGGGCCAAGGTTGCTCTTGCCCCAATTGGCTGTGAAAGTGCAACCTACATGTATGTTTCCAAATTTCATTAAATTTTCCTATGAAGATATAGTGCTATGAGACTCACGTTTTGCTCCGTAACAATCAAATATACCCTCATTATGTGTACTAATTTTGGTTTCCATATGCCCATCGGGTATTTTTTAATGGCACGTCGAAGTGTAACTTTTCATTTTATAGGTCGCACTTACCCTACGTCACCCTATAGTGAGATTTATTTTTACTAATGTTAAAGGACAGTTGTATTGAACGAATCATAATCTTATTCATTAAGCTCAAATTCTGATCGTCTGTCTGACCTTTATATGAATCTGTATCAAACTTTACCTGCCTTCCTTATTTGATCTGAACCGTATATATGATAATTCTAATCAGATTACGTTTTCCATGGTTATGACGCTCAATCAAACTTAAGTTCTCATAACGCATGAGAACGGTTGAACTGATTCAAACAAAATGTGCATGTTAGAGGGGTTAGTCATATTGAATTAATAGTAATTTTAGAGGTAGTAGTAGTTAGCAGATGTAATAGTAATTGTAGAGGTAGTGGTAGTTAGTAGAAGTAATAGTAATTGTAGAGGTAGTATTAGTTAATAGAAGTAATAGTAATTGTAGAGGTAGTAGTAGTTAGTAGAAGTAATTGTAGTGATAGTATTAGTTAGTAGAAGTGATAGTATTTGTAGAGGTAATGGTAGTTAGTGGAAGTAATAGTAATTGTAGAGCTAGTGGTAGTTAGTAGAAGTGATTGTAGAGGTAGCGGTAGTTAGTAGAAGTAATAAATAATAGTAGTAATAGTAATTGTAGCAATAAAAAATATAATATTCTGTACCTTTCCCGGGCAATGCTGGGTACTTCAGCTAGTATGTTTCTAAAATCGTATTAATTTCTAGTAGAATTAAGTAATAATCCTCTTGTTTTGTGTTAGATCCATGGCGCTGTCCGCCTTGTGCAGGAGCACATCTTGCAAGAAGAGCAGCTGTTTCGATCCACTTTTGTGTCAGTACCTACTCTTCATCTTACGTTGCTTGTAAGTCATCTGGCGGGGCCTGCTGACATTCAGAAGTAAGTATTTCACTATGATAGACATTGGAAATTAGAAACAAAAGCATGGTGAAGGAGAGGAGAAGTTGCAATATGTATTCCTTGTGTCGACCATCTTGACGGCAGTTTTCCACACTAGGCTGAGAGAGTAGTTCAGGTAAGGTCCTGGCCGATACCATCTCAATCTTTGCTGTCGGAAAAGTGGTTGTCGACGGACGTGACTCCTCAGACATGTGACTTGCATAGGCCACAGCTGTGTATCCAGCCCATAAAAAGATAATAAAATAAATGACATTTAAACGACATTTGTAATATAATTTTTATAAATATTTTAAACAAGCTTTTTGACTCGACAACCAATGGGCCTTAGCCTGCCAAGTAACTTTCGTTCAGAAAGAGTGTCGCATGGGCAGACCAACGACCCCAATCACCTCTTTTATTGGGCTCGATCCCGAAGTCAGACGTTTTTATTTACAGTCGGTCAATTGTAGATCCATATAAAACTTAAATGAGCATAACATTTTTGAGAAAATCCTGCTCAGAGTTGGTACGCAATTTATTAATCGATGCCAATCAGCGCTACATCAACTTTCTAACCTCTGTATAATGTAAGAAATCAGTTTAAAAAATTGCAAGATCTTTCAGGTGTGACAGTAGTATACACAATCTTCTCACGATTGGAGAAAGATAGAAGGGCTAAGATAAAGAATCAAATTGGCACGACAGAAACCTTTAAACGGAGAAAAAATTCTTCTCTGATAGTACGAGATCTCTAGATTTGAATGTGCAAGAAGTAGCATCAGAAGTTTGTGCCAGGTAACAATATAGTACGATCCTACTACGGTCTTGTTTTGAAAGTCGTCGCTTTACACTATTCTGAAACCTACAAAACAGGAAGGAAAATATAGTTTATTTATGGACGAAATTTTACCAGTATTCTTAAATTTACTTTTTTTTT
>JAGDQP010033689.1:0-20533 GCA_022664845.1 Lepisma saccharinum | reverse complement strand
CCTTCTTTAACTTTGATTCAGTGGCGTATTCTGGATTCACAGCTTGGAATAGCCAAAGAGGGTACGGAGGTCATACATAGTATTGATGATGATGATAGGTGTTCTGGCCTCCCTTTCGTGTTAATTAATGTTATTTGTGCAGATTAAAATATTCGTTCACAAGCTTAGGCTGCGGTGGTAGCCTAGTTAACCCATAGGATATGCCCCTGCTTCGTTTTCTTGTTTTCGGGGACACAGTCAGGAAATAAACGGGTCATAAGTTTACGATGGTGTTAATAGTTCGCCGGGAGAGTGTGTACTAACATATAGTGATCATTGTAGTAGGTAGTTAGACGTCCGCGGCTGAGGGATAATGCATGATGGGCGTCAAACATGACGAGTCGGATTGAGCGTTGCACCAAAGTTGAATTACGTGGAGTGGTGCAAGGCTTAAAACCTATTGAGATTTATGATGAGAACTGCACAAACGCCAGGTGTACAAGTGGGTAGAAAAATCAAAATATAAGCCTTGTACAATTCCTGCTTTACCAGATGTTTGGTACAGATGTTTTGGTGAAACTAGCTTTCATGTGTATATTGTGCAACGTATGTTACAAGTGCTTGATCTGGAAAAATTATGATGTAAAAGCGGTATGGTAAGACAGGAAGTGGGGACAACATGTGGATAGTAAAATCTGTTGCCATTTTACTTGACCTCATTCAAGAAGAAAATTAGTTTTATGCTTAATTGTTGCCGACGTTATTCACTGTACAAACCAAGTTAGAGGAACTAGAACCAAAATCCTTCGGATACTGTGCATCCTTAATTGAAATTAAACAATTGAAATAGCCGTTCGAAATAAGTGTTATAACTAGGGCTCGAAAGTCGAAATGGACCCAAGCAAACTGGAATGACATTCTGGTTCGTGACTATCTGGAACCCTTCCCATTCCCTTTCATCACTATGGTAATCATATGGTTAAAAAAAAAAAAAGCATGTTAACGAAAGTAAAGAAGCCTTCCGTTTCGTGAAAATTTCCATTTTGAGCACTAGTTATATAACTATTGCACAGTTTACTCAACCGTGACAGTTTCCAGTGCACATTGTAGAAATCATAGAGTTAGGAATATAAATAGAGGGAACCTTAGACTGTTTTGTTGGAGAGGGGAATGAAGCCAAGAGACGGAAGGGACGAGGCATTTCGGCCATATGAACTGGCCCCATATTTAGAGACCCCCTTTTCCGAGTATTGCCTCTCTGAGGTGTACTCATCCTCTTATCGAAAAAGGCAATCCTTACAGTACTCGGTATAGAGCGAATCTAATGGGGCCACACAAGATGACTGCCGATGAACCGTAATTTGTCTTCATGTGACGTCATGTATGTTCTCTCTATTTTCTTCCTAATCTATGGTAGAAATTCAAGAAATAATTTCATACCAGAGC
Organism: Lepisma saccharinum; assembly: GCA_022664845.1. Lineage (NCBI taxonomy): Eukaryota > Metazoa > Arthropoda > Insecta > Zygentoma > Lepismatidae > Lepisma > Lepisma saccharinum. The sequence continues at coordinate 19,108 of JAGDQP010033689.1, read as the reverse complement.
ATGTTATGAATGCTGTAAAAAGATTTGACAACTGCAGTTGGAAGAACCAGAATATTCAGTCTTCTGAGGATGAATGGTTTTGTTTGAGATATAAGTAACTTTTTAGGTCTGACCTTGATCGTGAGAATAATATTGTAAGCTACTGGCAGTTTAATACAATGTACAAGCGCCGTACAAAAAGTATGAATTAACGAATAATATGCGATACAATCATTCATCAACTTACAACTGCAGAATTTGTATGTTTTGATTTTGGTTAACATTTATAGTATTGGCTAGTTTATTACACTCATTAATTTAAACAATTAAACACAAAGATTACTTTAGCAGTAAGCTAATTTATTAATAAGAAAGTATCAAATGTAAGTGACCATTTGCTCTTCCATACACAGATGCTGTGTCAGTACATAATATGACCACCTTTGACCTTGATAGGAACAAGAAGATTCGAGGCATAGATCTTATCAGATCAAGATCAAGACAGGTATTCATGGTCTGATGCTACACTCTAGTTATGCGTTCAATTAACTGGATTTTGGTGGTATAGAAGCGTTTCATATAATTTTGTTCTTCAGATAATTCCAGATGTTCTCAATGCGATTCAAATCTCAACTGTTTCCAGGCCACGGGAGCAATTCTATTCCCCCTTTCGTCAAAAAACAATCTTACAAAGAAAAGAAAGAAAGGAAAACAAAAGAGAAAAGGACAAGACGATTTATCTTAAAACAGATATTACGTTTCAATATATATATATATATATATATATATATATATATATATAGATATAAGGTAAATTTTAGACAAATGAAGGAGAAAAAAGGATTACTTACAGCTTACTAACGCACTAGATCATACATATTCACATGTACACACAAAAAAAGTCACTATATTTCGTGTATTTACACTTTTTCAAGTAGAGAGGAAGACAGCGAAGTTCACGTGTTCACAAAGTACAAGTTTGAAGAGACAGTGGCGACACGTAGCGGACAAAACATCAAAACTGGAGAACAACTGACTGCTGTAGCGCGTAGATATCCGGAACTTGAAACTGTATAGCGTGTAAGTACAAGGTAGGATCATTTGTCGAAATGTGTTGAAAATGCAGAGGAAAAGGGGAGCTTAGAGTTATTGAAGGTTAAGGCCAGGTTTTATTTTCGCGCTCAAACCGTGAATACAGGCATTCTCCCACAGACGGCGTGTTGAGATGCTGGTCGTAGGGGGTAAAATGTGGATTATGGCAACCAAGAAAGATAGATCAAAATTGGTATTGTGGGACTCGGTGTGCAAGGAAACTGGGGCATCCGGTTTGTTGATAGTACAAAAGTGGCGATGGTTATTAATTCGAATGTTAAGAGCACAGCTTGTTTCCCTCACATAAAAGGCATCACAGAATATATATATATATCTTTACAGTTCTATGCCACATAAATTAAGTTAATTATCGCTTTCAAAACCATATTTTAATGTTAATCTTTTTTTCCTATGAGTCCAATAATTTGACCAATACTATAATTAAGCCCTTCTTGAGCACAAGACGAATCTTTAATTACCCAACGTAGTAAATAATAACCACTGGCGTGACAGGCCGATAGGCCCTGAGCCTGCCCCAACGCCGTCTGCCCGCGGTTGGTGGAACTGCGTCCACCTGAGTAACGGCTGTGTGGTCAGCATTGCGCACTACCTGACTACGAACAGGCATATCAGGGGCTTTCTAGACCGAGTGGTCGTCACGTCGTTATTCACGTGACTCACCAGTTTTCCTCACGATGCTGGGTGGACGCCAAAAAGTGGGACTCCAACCGGGGATTGAACCCGGGACCACGCGGACATGATTCCAACGCTCTAACCACTAGACTATGGAGCCCTTTCACCCAATATAGTGGTTTGGACTTAATTTCTATAGAATTTGCAATTGAATTTGTTCAATTTCGTTAATATAAATATAGGCATGTATAGGGATACATGAAACTAGTGGAAACTTACTCATTAATAAGAAAAAAGTATTTAGTAAATTCAACGCCGGAGTTCCGTCAAGTACACCAGTAGCGACTCTGAATTGCTCTGAACTGTATTGTAGTTCTGGCAGACACAATTGCATCATCACTTGATCAGTGTTTTGCTTATTCTACTTACAAGCTTACATCATCATGTTTCTAAAAAAGAAAAATGACCATATTTCACTTGGTTCTATTGAGTTTCACCTCGTGGTAATATAACATAGTCCATTACATTAAAACTACCAGAGATAGAAGTCAGCACATGTCTCAGTGAGAATTGAACTGGAACTTTCATGGCATTATTATCCATTAAGTACATTATGGTACAGTCAACATTAGTTTGTTGGACAGTCAATTTCATTACATGCTGCTGCAAATATAAAACTTTACACAATAACAATTACATTTATTATTTACATTAAACTTTACTTGATAATCTGACATATCATAAAAAACATGATAAAAATGCATTTATTGAAGAGGGTACTACTCAGTCAGAGCTTACTTTTTAACCTAACCGTGAACAAAGTAAACACAAGCATAACCGTGAAAACAAAGTAGTCTATATAATTTACATGATAAATAAGTACGTATAGGATATTTCGCTAGAAATTCTAAAGCTCAAATTTGGTGCTAGAACACTTTGTAGATCACTCCATTCAACATACAGTTATACATAAAGACATCAAGAGAAATGTAGATATCTTCTTACTAAACTAGACCAAAGAATCTGCGTACATTTGCAATATTAAGCAGTCAGGGTTCCCACTCATTTGCCAAGATCAAATTCCCTGGCTTTTCCAGGTCACTCAGAAATTTCCAGGTACCCCATTTTGTATATATATATATATATATATATATAATCCATGGGAAAATGAAGATCATAGTTGCATGAAAATAAAGATACATCAAAATATTTCACTGTATTTTTTTCTTAAATTGCTTCATGGTTGGCACATTAGCCTCCAAGTAATTTAAAAAACGATCTAACATTAAATACCTGCTGTAGCTAAATGAACCTCAAACAATAAGCTATCAAATTCCCTGACTTTTCTAGGTTTTCAGACATTTTAGTGAAATTCCCTGACTTTTCCAGGACTTTTTAGTGCTAAGCTGGATTCCCTGACTATTCCAGGTGAGTGGGAACCCTGGCAGTGCACGCTACATATATAAATTAATATGAAGTCGCATTGGAATTTACTTAAAGTTTCTTGGTCTCTGTTTAGCATTGGATTGAAGGACATGGTTGATTTTTGGACTCTTGGGTATCTTTTATTAGGAGAAAATTTGGAAAAGTAATAACTTTGTTACGTACCCCAAACGATTCCTTTTTTTAAATAAACGGGTACATCCGTGGGGTTCTGGAGTACCAAGGGGTACTTCCTCTTGTCATTTCTATATATACGTCACATTTTTTAAAGCAGGAAATAAAGAGCGAGATAAATTGAGACGTTCAGTGAAAACTCGAACACGATATGTTAAGTAGATCGAAATATGCCTTAGTAACTATTGGAACCCCACAAAAAATGCGCTTGTAGGGTTTGATACAAAACGAGAAGGAATCCAGAAATTACTTACAGATTCCAATACAAAATACTAAATTGTTGCTTATGGTAGTTCCAGTACCTGAGGTACTGAGTATTGTTGAGTACCCACAATATCGGCTATTGAAATTCCTCCGATTAATTTGCAGACAAAATGTTCAATACCATACAAGGTTACATTAAGTTAACATTTTAAATTAATGCGTTAAACACTTACTGCAATATTGCGTGGAAAACATTTGAACCTGATGGTAACAAGTCATAGGGTACGGTAACAAGACGTTAAGCCACTCCTAAACTAACCATAGTTTCCACCATCTTGTACTAAGCTATCATACATAGGAGAATGTAAGGGTACCTGTGTCGGGTTCTGAGGTACCGTGGGTAACCAGAATATCCGCTATCAAAGTTCATCCGATTCGTTTATAGACAAAATCTACAGTACCACAGGAAGTTACATCAAGTGTAAATTTGAAGTAGATAAATTTACCGAGATATTGTTCAGTAAAAATTTAAACTTAATGGTAACAAGACGATGAATCAGTATAAAACTAACCATGAGTTCCCATCACACTGTATTAAACAATAATATACCTGTGTAGAATAACGGGGTACATGAGTGGGGTTGTGAGGTACCCAGGAAGTATTTTATTTTGCATTCCGAAAGTACTTATTTGTAAATGGAAAGATGCAAATAACCCTGCAGCGGTCGCATTCTTGCGTTATACGAATTCGGTTGCGTGGGGTCCGTGCAAACCGCAGTAATAAATACACACACTCATAGACAATTTTGGTATTCACTTTGGGATGAATTCTAGTGCCTCTAATAATAACGTTTCACTAAAAAATAATTATTTGCTGGATTCGTTTACTTACTGCAATTTCGACTACTAAGTACCAATTTGTCAGAGAAAAGGCAACGAATCCGGTCGCGTGCGGTCTGTCTGGACCCCAACGCATACAGTACTCTATAATATATATATTTGCATTTTATTATCGAATATTTTGCTAATAGTGCAAGTAATTTATTCTTTCGTTTGCACAGAAGTACCATAAATAACCTGACTATAAACAAAAAAATAATAATTGAAAAGATAATCACACAGTTTATCCGAATACGGTCGCGTGGGGTCCGCGCGGACCCCATGATACGTCAGTTTTCCAACACCGTTCATCATAGGCTGACGTCGTATATGCCAGTAGGTAGAGTGGAATGAAAAACTCAGCTACTGGAAACGAACAGAAATCACTCCTACAAACTTATTCAAATATCTACTGGGATCCGTGTGGACCCCAAGCGACCGCTTTAGGGTTAAATGAATAAAAGAAAAAGAAAGAGGAAGAAAAGGGTTGGCAGAATTAAGAGGAAATTTTACTGTACAGCGAGGAGGAAAAGTAAATGTAAGATTAAAGTATATTCGTAAAGATAAACTGGACATAAAAGATGCCATTATCTTCAAGATGGTAACAGTATTGATTATTGCATAACGCACAAATCTGAATTACTGACTGAAGTTTTCATCAAAGCAGCTTGTAGTTGCATATAGTTATGGAGGCTATAGAATACAGAAAACAGTAAGTAAATCAATTCCTTGTTTTAATCATATTTCCAAAGAATTTAGTGATTAGATCAGCAAATAATGTATATAAAAAAGGTTCAAAGAGATTGATACGTCACTGGTGGACGTAGACAATTGTAGAATCAAAATCACGTCCAGCTGAACAGTGTGGGATTTCGGAAATGCTGAAAAGGAATCAGGTTAATGACCGATAAACAAAGGATAAAAGATATGTAGTAGACCCACAAGGAATCTACTGTGTAAGCCACATACCGGAACCACATCGGAGAGGCATTCGTATACTTATATCCCATCCGGAACAACATCGGCGGAATAGTATAGTGTATAAGTGAAACAAAAAACAAAACAAAAACCTACACGCAGGTAGGTGACGTCACAAGATACAATGGACAATGTGCAATTGAAACATTTTCCAGAAATCCTTAAAGTGGGGGAGAAGCGAATTTTTAAAGGAAACAGTAGCAAACCCCCACATTCCCCTTTGACTTTCAACTAAATATTCCGAATTGATTTCCGTCATTATTATTTTGTTTTCCGTCTCCTTATACCTAGTACCCAAGGGCTCAAATGGAGAAGTTATTCAAACTTTATGACGTTAACTTATAACTTCAAAGGCTCATATTTCGAGAACTGATAGGAGGATTCACTATAAATTTTCACAATATGGATTTCTACAATGGGTGCTATGAGTTTCGTTACGAACTTGTTGATATTATTCTAATATACACTTTTAGTGCCTCCTGCTTACCCCAGAACCCTACACAGTACTCCTGTATTTTCCTTGGATCATAGTTTAATACATTGTGATAGAGCTCATGGTTAGTTTTAGAGTCTTATTACCGTGTTCTGTACCCTATCATAGTGTCCAAATATTTATTACACCATATCTTAGTAACAATTTAACTTATCAACTTCAAATTTTCACTTGATGTGACTTCCTGTGGTACTGTAGATTTTGCCTATAAACGAATCGGATGAACTTTGATAGCGGATATTCTGATTACTCACCTTACCCCAGAACCCGACACAGGTATCGTTACATTCTCCTATGTATGATAGTTTAGTACAAGATGGTGGAAACTATGGTTAGTTTAGGAGTGGCTTACTGTCTTGTTACCGTACCCTATGAGTTGTTACCATCGGGTTCAAATGTTTAGCACGCAATATTTCAGTAGCCGTTTAATTTATCAACTTAAAATGTTAACTTAACGTAACCTTGTATGGTATTGTACATTTTGTCTAAAAACGAATCGGAGGAATTTCAATAGCCGATATTGTGGGTACCCCACAATACTCCAGTACCTCAGATACTGAAACCACCATAAGCAACAATTTAGTGTTTTGTATTGGGATCTGTAAATAATTTCTAGATTCTTTCTTGTTTTGTATCGAAACCCCACAAGTGCAATTTTTGTGGGGTTCCAGTGATTACTAAGGTGTATTTCGATCCACTTGACATATCGTGTTCAAGTTTTCAACGAATGTCTCAGTTTAATGCGCTCTTTATTTCCTGTTTTAAAAATACGTATATATAAATGACAACAGGAAGTACACCTTGGTATCCCAGAAGCCCGCAGATCTCTTCATTCTTCCTAATTAACTTCATACCCAAACTGGGAAAGAAGGCAGATAGATTCACTAAAGATCATGTCAGCCTCGATTTCAAAAGTGTAGCATCATCCTACATCCAAAGATTAGTAAAATAACATGGAGGGGTTTAAGTAAATTGCGTTTTAATAGTAAATGGATTATATAAGACACCCGACGAAAAACGATTCTTTTGTAAAAATCAATATAACCTCCCCATCCAATCATTGAAAAGAAAAAAAAAATGATAAGCTCAAAAGGTTTATAACAAGCTTTGCCGAAATAAAAGAAGCTTGCTGAATCTAAAGCCAATAAGTTTAGATTTAGAAAATGTTATTTATTTATTAGAAGTTAGCATCAAAAGTAGCAAAACAAACACAAATTCGAAATAGAACTAAGCAACCGATTCAGCATCTTAGAAGGGATTGAAAATCAAGTAGATAGCAATTGCAGAAATAAAGAACTGATTGAAATAATAAGAGGATTGCAACCAAGAAAATAGCAGGTAACAAAAAAGTAATAAAAATTCAGACGAAACTAAACTTTTGATGAAAAATAGAAAGGAAGTTGCAGAAGTGGAAAATATGGTTTAATGATGGTTGATACTTGATCCATAGAAATTAATAAAGCCTCAAGGAAAAACTAAGGTAGAGTGTACGAAAATGTTGTAAGGAAAAACGATGAATGAAAGCAAGAATTTGAAGAAAGTAGCTGAAGATAGGCAAAATAAAAATTGTAATAATAACAATAATAACTACTGTACTACTCTTATGAAGAACTAGGAAATGAAGAGAGATCAGAAAAGAATACAAAAGTTCTAGACGTGGAATAAAACAGAACGCGTGGATAAATTACTTAGATAGATGAAGAAGAGAAAATCGCCAGAAGAAGATGGACTCCCAGTAGAAATGTTTAAATAGAGAGATGAAAAAGTGGAATAAGAACTTGCCAAGTATTTCTAGTGTGCCTCAGGAAAGGGAGAAATACCCTCAAGTTGGAATAATAAAATTATTATTCTGTAATGCAAGAAATATGAGGTAGATGCTTCGAGAACTGTAGAACCATTACTTTATTTTCAATCCTCTACAAAATATTTATCAAACTTATTCTGAACCGTATTGAACGAGTCTTAGATTTTCATTAAGGAAAGGAAAGAGCTGTATTTCGTATTGGATTTAGCGTAGTGGGTCATATACAAGTTTTGAATGAGGTTATAGAAAAGAATTATGAACTTCCACTGTGTCTAGAATTCACTAATGTCGAAAAGTCTTCGATTCAGTTTTTTTGGGGAGAATATTGAAACCACTTGAAAATCAAAGACGGTTGCATACATTAAATTGCTACATCTATCATTAGACTACAGCAAGATAGTGACAAATTCAAGGTTTCAAAGGATTCCGGTAGATTCCAAAACTGTTTTCTGCGGCTCTGGAGGAAGCGTTCAAAAATGGACTAGGATGAAGTTGGAATAAAAATCAATGGCGAATTCCTTAATTACCTATTATTCGCTGATGACATAACCTTGTTTGGCTTAAATGCACAAAAACTACAAACTAGAATGGTAGAATCGAGTAATGAGAGTTTGAAAATACGACTTAAAATCAATTTAAGCAAACCAAAAGTAATGTACAACCCACATGCCGGGAAAAAGAATAAAGATTCACGAGAGAAGATTGGCATAGTTGATGGGTATGTTTATCTAGGACAGCTGAAAACACCGAATGCTAAGATGACTGAAGAAATAAAGAGATGATGTAAAATCGCATGGAGCCCATTGGCAAGACTGGATTTTATGTTTGAAAGCAGATCGCCAATGTGTGTCAAGCATAAAGTGTAAAATCAGTGTATGACTAGGAAATGTGGACATTGAATTTGTAAATTTCAAATTGAAGTTTGAGAGTTACACAGAGAATAAATTGACGTATGAATACTAGAAATAGGAGGAACAGGAAGAGAAGTGAGTAGATTCGATCTCAAACAAGGGTAGAAGATTAAAACTGTGAAAAAGATGAAGTGAAATTGCTAGAAGAGCAGATGGAAGATGGACAACAAATGTACTATATTAGTCCCCGAGAGAAAAATAAAACGTTCTAGAAGACGACCAAATGCAAGATGAATAGATGAAATCAAACATTTTTTCAGGAGGACTGAAGCTAACCGAGATTTGAGGAAGAAAATGGGGGAGACCTACATCCAGCAGTGGATAGAAGATGACGGAAGATATATTTGTCAAATTGAGTTGAAAGATTCATGGAAAAATGATTATAAAGCATCATATGCATTGTCACTTGCCTTGACCTAACCAAAACTCGGCTTAAGGCCCACTCACCCTTCTTACGATATCCTACTGGCTGTGGGTCTGCCAAAGATCTATGTAATCTAAGAGAAGATTCCTCCTTAAATTATTGCTTTACTCAGACTATTGCTGAAAAATACAAGTAATTCTTTTCAGATATCATTAAATTAAAACCGGAATTGAACTTGTGGCAGCCTCATATCAGCAATATTTATTTATCGTTTCAAATCTTTAATTAATTATTTTATGAAGTTAAATAGTTTTGTTATGTGAGCACATCAAGTGAGTGAAAATACCATACATTACTGCTGCAGGATAATTCGCAAAAAGTTGTTTTCGGTGCTCGATAGATGGCAGCAGCAAAACATTTGTAATTTTGAAGTGGCTACCTTTTTTGTTTATGTTTGGATTCATCTCATTTCTTCTTTATTTTGGTTCTGAATTTATGCTATTGTTATTACTAAATTCTTTTTTGAATCCTGTTAGTATTTTGAAAGGTATTAAACATTTTTGTAGGTTAATCGCGTTCAGTTATATCGCAATGATATGTATATACCTAGTACGGATTTCTTGTAGTGGAACAAAATTTGTATTTAATAATATTGGTGCTGCTTCGATAGCAGTTCTGAAGTTAGCATTACTCCATGACCAAATAAAACCTCTTCCCCCAGTTTATTAAGTCTATGTCCCGTCACCTCCTGGATATCCCCACTATTCTCTTTGTATCCGAACGGTGGTTCAGGGGCACAGAGATATAGATATGCAGGTTTGACTACATGCTTTTTTTTTTCATTTCTGCGTCGATGACCAACGAACCCAAGAATTATGTTAAGATTTGTAACACTGAGCAATGAAAGGAAATCATCTAAGAAAATACATTTAACTTCCACCCTTAAACACGTTGCAAACTCTGTCGGAGAACGTGTTTACACTTTACTGACAAAAATGTTTTGAAAAACTTTAGTGTCATGGAAGTTATTGTTTAACTACAAGCTATTGTTGTTATTCAATCAAGAGTTACAAATGTCGTTGAAAATCATATTAACATTTACTTTGTCATCAGTATCTACAGAACGCGGTTTCTCTATCATAAAATGCGTTGAACAGTATCTTAGGACTTTGATGCCAACAGAAAGACTTCCAAACCTTGCTCTTATATATGTATCAAATGAGAGTGACAAAATTCTTCTGGTTTGTAACTAATATTTGCCACCTTGTAGAAAAGAAGTGAGCGCTGCGATTCTACTAATAATCCCTAAGTCTCTGGGGGTCCCTTGATACGAACATAAAACTATTAACAATTAACTCTTGTTATAGTTTGGTTCTTTGTTCCAATAAAGCACTGACTTCCTAATATGTTATGCAACCCATTATAACGTACAAGCTATGCAAGGCAACATACGTGCTTAGGATATTTTTGCAACGGACAGAGTGAAAATAAAAGGTCGCCATTATTTGCAATAGCTTGTGCTATGGTATTAAGTGGTTTAAAAACTATTTGTTTGAAAGAAATGTTGTTTTTATCGCTCTTTGGTTTCGTGGCAAAAAAAATATTTCTTCTGGTATTTTACATTACTATAATGTAAATAGTCAATAGCATCAAGGAATTCCGCCAGGATTTTCAGTTTGGGGTGTGGGGTGTAAAGTCAAAATGGAGAGGTTGTAAGTGGAATTTTGTACAGTTTATAGCGATTTTTGTACACCAATTTTTTTTTTTTTTAAGTTGGGAGTGTTGTCGAGAATTTGAAGGTTGACACCCTTTCACAGACGGAATCACTGGTATCGGAAGTATTAAAACAGCTTACAAAGATTTGAAACCGAAGAGTTCATTTGCGATGATTTGTGCAGTGAAATCCATATTGTATAAAACAAAGTGTAGAAACGTTGGTGTTTTTGAGGAATTTTTGAGGTAACGATTTTTTAGCTTCACTAATAAATTTTTTTAAATATATTTTCCATTTCTTTCGTACAGTATGTGTAGATATAATGAGCGCCAACAACTACTTATTATAATGATACCTGCTACAATGCGACAACTACTTAGAACCAAATCACCTTATAAAAGAATGTCCTCCAGAGTCAATATCCTATATTACCCAATGTGAAAGAAATCATTTGGGTTAGAAATAGTACAGTAATAATCATTCACCCAAATTTGTCAAGACATTTGTTGCGAAAATAGTAGATCAGACAGGATTGTACAAATCAGACAGGACAATGTAACGAGAAGTGTCCATCTTCATGAACAGTGGAGAACTACCACGGCAACAGAGAGAAAATATTGGAAGAACAAAAACCCAATTCTCAACCAGATACTTGGTGGTGTACAGATAAGGTAATATGAGAATGATTGCACAGAAAAAAAAATCAAACTAATATAATATGGAAAATCTCATAAGGTTCATCTAATCGTTTACTATGTGAAGGGTATTAACAGATAAGAAGTCTGGCAAAGAAATTATTACAGGTAATAATTAGGTAACATGGTATTGAAATAAGTCAAGAAGAAATAAGTGAAAATACGGAGGATTACGACAAATTTCTTGAAATGTTTTAATTCACGAATTATGACATACAAAATAAAATAATACAGATGGAAGAAAGAAAAACAAGAATAAACGCTAAAGATTTTTTTTTTCGTTAATAACTACAAAGAGAGTTGCACTTTTTTTGTGATTGCTAAGGTGACATATGTACAATACAGAACAGCAATAGTGTAGTGCTTACATGTGCTTGACCTAATATAACCGTATTGAATATGTTCGTGTGAGTTCGTTTGAAATTTTAGATTTCATTCAAGAAGCGAGGGGTGCTTGGGAAAATGAAAGTTTAATTGGTATTCGAGTGTATTGCAACGTCACTCCTGCAAATAATGCTTTAGTGATTCAACTTTATGTAAAGCCTCACTAGTAAACAATGGAGCTTAACTTCAACGAAGAAAAATGGATCATAACCGAATAGATTTCTTTGAAACATTATTTTATTTGGAAAGCAAGTTCTTGCTTTATTACATATGTTTAAACATCAGATTTACGATCGTTCTCAAGTGTTGTGCATCAATTGTAATAATTTCAATGCGCACGAACACACTTTAGATAGCTACCAAACTGTCCTCTTACTAAAGACAATTCCATCTTTTCATATTCTACTAAGAACATCACAGTTCACATCACATCAACTTTTTGCTCGTTTATTTAGTGTTTTCTGATATTTTATCTAAAAATGAGCTTTCCTATAATATTTTGTCTTTCATCTTTTAAAGAATTTCTTATGCCAAGCAATAAAATGCACCCGTTCATGAAAATTTACATGCAAGTGTGATTATATAGATTTTAAAAATATTTTGTTAGTGTATTATTTTTTTTTACACTAACTGTAGGTGAAAATTACACACCCTTTATAATATAAAAACAACTATTGAATAATTGTGCACCCCGCCAGTTTTAGCCTCTGAAACCGCCACTGCTAAAGACCATAAATGCAAGTCAATGTAGATTGTTAGTTAGAAAGATAGATCTATATTCTCATGCAAAGTTTTATTTAAAAAAAAACACTGATTGAAATGAATCATGGAACACACGTCACAAATTGCAATAGTAGACATAGATTCTGGCGTGGGAACACCCCCTGGCAATGTCAGTTGAATGCCGCCGCATCTAGCCTTGAAGCTGACTGGTACGACATGAAGCAGTCCATGCTAACAGCGAACTAATGAGAAACAGCTGTTGCTTCCTTTCGGCTTGCAATTAAACGTTCTAATTGTACCAACGAGCCCAATTACGGGAGTGCATATGACAGACTTAAAATAGAACTGGAATTACCCGAACTTTCCACATAAAATAAGATTTAATTCATGATTTAAATAATAATAATAATAATAAACAGTATATAGGAGAACCATACAGTGCTTGGCAGTTTAGGGATACTTTTGCAAGTAAATTTCCGTATCTACTTGATTTATTAAAATATTACAATGTCTTTTATTGTGAGCATTCTTCAAAGTATCTAGTTTAATCAGATTTAATGTTTGTTTCGTAATGGAAACACATAAAATATTTCTACTTAATTTAATGAGCAAAGGGTTAAATGTATAGTGATTGCCACTCAAAAAATAATAATAATGATAATAAAAATAACTTTTTAAAGACATGCTTTTCTTAAATAATTCGTACTAAAAAGGAATAAATATTTTGTTTGTGCATGACTAAAAAGTAAAGCATGAGGCGCGCTCTCATATACAGTCACTTTATAAATTCTTAAATTGGCTCGCCCTATGCTTTTCTTTTTAGTCATGCATAAACAAAATTATTTTTTACTTTTTTAGTACGAATTCTTTAAGAAAAGCATAGAGCGAGCCAATTGAAGAATTAAAAAAATCGAGTTATTTCGGTGTTGAGATACAACATTTTCTCAAGCTAATATTTTGCGACCCAAATCCTAAAATAATCTGCAACCTGTGCAACCCAGTAGCATTGCAGGCTAGTATTTATTTTAGGATAAAGAAGTCCATATTAAAAAAATATATTAAAATATGCTTTTAAAATTTATAAATACATAGAAATATATGAAAGTAACAATGGAATATTGTATTGTCACCCAACTGTGCAAAAATTTCATCATTGTATGACAGGGAAATGAGTTAAATTAACGTTGCAAGATTTGAGGACACCATGAACCATTGTGAACTAAAGAAAAAGAATGTAAAACTAGTGACTGATGCTGGTAGCTACAGTGATTGGCACTTTTTGTTAAAAATGTACGATTTTCAAGTTTTGAGTGAGCAAACATGTATTTAAGCACTACACTGAAACTTGAGTAATTCAAGAAAATCGTAATTGAGCCTACAAAAGGTAACCGAACAAGTTCTTGTCGTGTTTGACATCGCATGGGAAGGCATGATTACTAATGCGAAAATAAGCGCCGTAGGTTCTGGAAAAGCGATCTGATGGAAGTGAGAACATTGGCCGTGACCAAGATAGGCGCGTTGCGCACGCAGAACAGTCATAGCTCGAGTAGCGTCGAAGATAAATAGACGCCTGAAGATTATATTGTATCTACATAGGATTTTAATAGGAGATACAACAATATAATCCTCAGGCATCGAAATGGAGTTGTCGAAGCAGCTCGTTTGCGATTGTCTGCTTTATGACTTTAAGATGGGCTTATCCGCAGCCGAAACAAGTCGTACGAATACGTAAAACCCTTGGAATAATGTGAATGAACGCACTGCCAGACATTGGTTTCAGAAATTCAGGTCGGGATATTTGTCCCTCTGTTATGAGCCCGGCAATGGGCACCCACAAGCCTTGAATAACGAGCCCCTCAAGGTGGTAATAGAGCAGGACGGCAGGAAAACTTGTGGTAAGCTTGCCGAACGTTTCCAGCTTTCTGATGGAACAGTCAGACTTCACCTGTACCGCATAGGGAAGGCGTACAAACTAAGCAAGTGGATACGCGACTGTCGCAAGCCAACAAGGACCAACGACTGACAGTCTGTTTGTCGTTGCTTTCTCAGCACCGCAATAGACTAATATTCGATCAAGTGCTCACCAGTATCGAAAAGCGAGTCGTGAGACTCCATAGAGCACCAAACGTTGTCACCGCGGAACCTCATGCCTCACACCACAAGACTACCTCTACACCCACACAAGATCATGTTTAGTATCTGGTGGACTAGTCGCCAAGTGGTGCACTAAGCGCTGCTAACACCGGGCTAAACCATCACTGCGAATCTACAGTCGCATCAGTTGGAACGGGTTAATCAGGTACTGCGACAGAATAAGCCAGTATTGATGTATCGCAAGGGTGTATTGTTCCTTGCCAACAATGTCAGGCCGCATGTTGCCAGGGATACAGTACAGCGACTTGGTTTGTAGAAACTTTGTCATCCGCCATACCCCTCGGACCTTACCCCAACAGTTATCATATCTTCATTTCCCTGGACAAGCACTTTCGTGGGAAATCCTTCGTCAATGAGGCAGGCTTGCGGCAGGCACTCACTCACGGCCTTTCTTCCTTCCAAGAGCCCCCCCCCCCCCGTTTTAACGCCAGGGCATTTCGCAGGTACTGGAACGTTTGGCGAAAAGTGCTGGACGCCTATGCGGATTACTTTGAGGAATAACGGTAAGTGACATTTTCTGTATACCTTTCTGCTTCTATCAAAAACAGCAAGAACGTCTTTGGTTACCTTCTACGTTAACGGTTAGTGAAAGCGTAATATTCAATACAAAATTTAATCATAAGCTTTTCCTGTTTTTGATGGACACTGACTCCTTACAAATATCAAACAGAATGCTGCAAACTGAGGGGGTAATCTCCTTTACTAACAGAGAATCCAGTAATTGACACCCCGCCGTTACTCACCATGGAAGTTTCAAATGTGGAAATTTTCAAACGGCAGTAACCCCTTTGATGGTTTCTAAGTTTAAATATCCTTTAAGATAAATGGAAATACAATTTGGAAATGACTGTATATGTAATGGAACAATCCTTAACAAATTCTTGAGAAACTAGACAATATTAGTTAGAAAAACATACCCAGCTTTCCTGCAGCAAAACTCTCTCTGATATGCACATTGGGATGAAACTTCCATCCACAACAGAAGAAGAAAGTCCAGTTGTGCCATCAGTTGTTGAACTAAGTAAACCACTGTACTCAATGTCTTATTATTTCAGTAGAAGTTAGGAAAGTAACAATTACTAACTGGGTGCCGACAACTGTGTGCTCCCCGCCCCCCCGCTTGATATATAAGTAACGTAATTTATATACAGAGTTTTATTGCTGTCGTTTGTTTTATTTTATCTTGTGAGTTGTATAAGCATCTGTGGTCTACACCCGTAACAAGTCTGAATGAGGATGTCCCTCAGCGAGCATTTTGCTGGGGGAAAGGGATAGGGAAGGCAGCGACGAGGGTATTAGTTTAGGAACTTATCCGGAATTTGTCTGATTAAACCGAGGCCCGCACTGAAGTGAATCCTGCGTATCTCCCTTAGACCGATCTAAAGTCCGCAACCCTAACGACAGGGCCTGGGTATTTAGGACACACTTTTCAATTATTCACTCATTCAATTGATTACATCTTTCCCTCCGTTTGTTGTATATATTTTCAACACATTATGGAAGGTGTGAAGTGATTAGGGTTTCTAAACCGAAATTTGGAAAAAAAATCACATTTTGAAGAAGAAAATGTGAAAATAAAAAAAGAAACGATTGGCTTTAAAAACAATTTCCGGATTTTTAAAATTGTTTCCCAAATTTTGTTTTTTGAAATGTTTTCAGATTTTCAAATAGTTTTCTTTTCTTCTCAGAAACCTCAAAAGCAGTTCTTGCGTGTAGTGGGATCAAAGCTGCAAAACATTATTTGATATACTTACCAAATAGATATCCAACAGATTCATATAAATTAAATGAACGAGGCTAATGTTGGGATGGGACTATCAAAGAAGACCCTGACCGACTTCCTTCTTACATCACCTTTCCTGCCCTATCCCGGCCTGAGTCAAAGATGCCAGAGGCCATAAATACATTTCAGTTCAATTCCAATAAAGTGAAAAATTCGGGTACTTACATTGGCCATAAACTGTTCTAATAAGGCGATTTCTTTTAGTTTTTGTTGAGCATCCAGGTCGACGTGGTTGGCGTTGCGACGACGTCTCTTTCCAGTGACGACTCCCAATTGCAATAAAATTGGATTGGAAATAAATGCTGCTGCAGCACCCAACAAAGCCACTCCAGCTAAAGGCACCAGGAGCGTCTTCAAAGCCAATGCTTTGTGGCCACCACCGCCACCGCCATGCCCTCCTCCTCCTCCTCCTAGGCCATGGCCTCCTCCACCAACACCTAAGCCTCCTTCAAATCCGCCATAGTCGCTACTATCCCAATAATCTACAAGCATGGAAGACAAGTTAAGAATTTTGTCTTTGGCTAGAAAAATAATATAACAACAGATATCATTATGAACATGAAAATATCTTAATCAAATTACAACCTAATTCACTATCTCTTCTTTTTAACGGTCAGCATGATATCCATATCTGCTACACATTTCAATTATCTTATATGTGAACATATTCCAAGACCAGTATTATTAGTATCACATACGAGATACGACTGACTCTCATTGTATCTAATACATAGGGGAAGGGGGCTAAAAATGATCGCTCTAATTTCGATGCTCTTTAACAGCCATGGTGTTAAATGTGAAAATAAAATAAAAAGCCTATTATATTATTTATTTATTTATTTATTTATTATTAAGTTTCAGATACAGCTTGAGTTGCCATTTTACACAGAAACAAAATAACAATGCAACAAACTAAATAACTTCACTACAAACTAAATAACATGAAATTAAATTTTAAACAACACATAACACAGCAATTGATATAAAAAACATAACGATTATACTACATAAGAGGAATAACTCACATATTTGTATTTAGCGTTCGATGGAAAGTGTGTTCAGATCCGAAAATATCAATATTTGAATCAAGGTTATTGTACATAATTACTAGTCTATGGAATAAGGAGCGCTGCAGTATACTTAGCCTAGGCGTGGCACAATGAAGGAGGTTATTATTTCTGGTTATTCGCAAGGGAACACGGAAGTAAAATTTAGATATCAACTCTCCAGTTCTAAGGTTACCGTTAAGTATCTTGTATAAATACATCAAATCTGCCAGCTTGCGACGAGAAGAGGGTACGTGGAGACCAAGAACCAAGTAAATATTATACCGGGTCTTGACTTTTCTAGCGAAAATAATGAAAGTATGTCGATAGTATTTAAGGAGATATTTCGCACATTCCCCATGCGCCATAAGGGGTGTGGAGGCAACCTTTTCTTACTAATATAAAAGTACAAACAAAAATCACTCTTATACGGAGGGAAGTACTGGAAAAATTTCAGTTACGTATACTGTTACTTATACGCAGCACTTTTCTCTGGCTGTACGTCGTACCGGCACCTTTTTGACTCAATTACTTAAATTAATAGTAAGAATTATATAAATATATAAATCGTCATATAAATTTGAAGCCAGTACCGGAATCTTTCTTCGCAGAAGAGAGCGCTGCCTATAGAGTACAAGTGGGCTACTCCGATCGATTTCGTAGGACGGGTGATTCCAATCGGAAGCAATAACTTTACGACAAATGCTGCCATCTGACCGAGATTGAATACAGCGTCAGTTTAGAGTTAAGTGACCATCTTCAGTGACGTGTAGGTGTGAGCTTACATTATTTCGGAGTCAGGAGCAATTGATAGTAAGTATGACCTTGTAGAACGTGGAGTTACATTTTTAGAATCACTGTTTGGAAGTAATTTGTGAACACATATTCCTTGTGACACGAGTGGGAGTAATATATTCGAAAACAGATATCCTTGTGTGAATAATGTGCAACATGACGCATGATGCAATTCCGTATACAGTGTTGCCAACCCAGTGTTCAAAATTATCTATCAATTTCGGTCGATTCCAATCGTTTTTTGCGGGTGATTTCGATCGCGTGTAATAAGTAGTTTGTACAATTGTTCTCTTGGAATAGGGTATTCCATCATAAGTAGTACACGCGAAACGTATTTTTATCGTTGCAGATGGGAAAGTATATCAGGAAAAAAGAAAAACGCTGGAGTGACGACGATATGAAGGAAGCCCTTCAAGCCGTACGGGGTGGTTTGGCATTGAAGGCAGCTGCCAGAAGGTTCCATATTCCTTATACCACCCTCCAGAATAGATTTGCAGAAGCAATGGGTCGTAAACAGAGAAAACGTGAAAATGCTGGCTATGCAAGTTTCTACAGCTGATCAAGAGAAAACGTTGAAAGAACGCATAATCAGGTTGGCAAAATTCGGGTGTATGCTTACAAGAAAGGACATAAGGAAAGCTGAATATGCTTTTGCAGAAGCTAATGACATTTCTAACAGATTCAGTGCGGCAAAACAAATGGCCGGAAAAGACTGGTTGAAAGCGTTTTTGATCCGTTATCCTGACTTGACCGTTCGTAAACCACAGGGTTTATCGGAAGCTCGATGTGCTGGACTGAACAAAAAAGAAGTAGACCAATATTTCGCTCTCCTGAAAGAACTATTAGAATCATTTAGTCTG
>JAGDQP010033688.1:6893-20534 GCA_022664845.1 Lepisma saccharinum | reverse complement strand
TACAACAAAGTTTGCAACAGACACACAGTTTGCCCCTTGTTTTAGGTGAGTCATCTAGTGATAAGGCAGAGCAGACTGCTACCACAGACAGAGGGAATCTCAACGAACGTACGCCTGAAGCGTTCGTTGACAGTGCTAAACCTGTGGCAGAGGCAATAGAAGAAAAAGAACAAGAAAATATAGCATCGGCGGAAGTGTTGTGTACCAAGATAGCGTCTGATAGTGAATTAGAAGGTTTTCCCATTGCGCCTTTTATTTCTGATTGTGCCAGAGAAAATACTTTCACGACGGAAACAGCAGAACAGTCTGGATCCTTTCTCGTACCAGGTAAAGCGGGTGTAAGTGACAGCGAAGTTCAAAAAACCAAGGATATCACCTCCAGTGATTCGGACGAGGGTATTTCCAAGGGACCTTATAAACGTACCAGATATAAAAAGGCCAAGGTAAGTCCGTTATCCATTATTAAAAACTCGAAATACGGAAGGAAACCAAAATTGTAGTTCGGGTTGGAGGAAGATAACGGCTGTGTCCTTCTTTTCGGACATTCAGTCGGTGACATACATGCAGTTCTCTTCTTGATCTTCCCGGAACTTTATCAAGACACGGCAGGCCATAGCAACCGTAGTCTGCGGCAGAGGAAGGTAGTAGCTTCATCCTTTTCTCCCGACATTCTGTCGGTGACTTTTTTGAAAAATGTTTTTCTTTTTTCCTGGATAAATATCAAGTGCTCGGTGACCCCCTTTAACGGATCCACGTCTGCGTCCAGTGCTCTTCGGAAAGTACATTCTTTAGTGTTTACATTGCGGTCATTGGTTATTCAACATGAAGTTCCAAGGTTACATAAGCCAGCTCTTTTGGTTGCTTTTTGTAAGCTACTGGAATTTGGAACTCTATTATAAACAATCCATAACATCGTCCTCTGATTTATATAACTTTCGAATTGGGACCTTTAATACATGTAAAGCTTCGAGTCAGAAATTTTGTCAAACAATTACAAACTTTCTTAGAGACCAGCTTATTCATATAATTGCTTTTCAAGAGATCAGCTGTGTTAATCTTGATATTTATAATTATACTTATGTCAAAAATTATAATGTAGTAGAAAAAGTGGGATGCAGTTTCGCGATCAGAAAAGATATTGAATTTGAAGTTGTCTATAAAAATCCCAACGGTAGAATTTTTGGTATATATATAGAAGGTCTTACCATTATAAATGTTTATTTAAACAGTGGGTCTGACGGTAGACAGGGGCGTAAACAAGTTTTCTTTGAACTAGCCTGCTACCTTCAATCTATTAAAACGGGACACTATGTTATCGTGGGTGATTTTAATTCCATCTATGAACAATCTGCGTCTACATCTAATAACAATTTTAGCCAGGAATTTCGACAGATTATGAACACCTTTCAGTTATGTGAAGTGTGGAAATTTTTTAATCCACACCAAACATTGTATACATTCATCACTTCAAAGTGTAAAAGCAAATTAGATTATGCTCTGGTTTCGCCTCAACTGATACGGAGGCTCTGTTCCATACAAAACTATAAACTGGCGTACTCCGATCATAGTTCTTTGATTTTTGACTTTAAGTGGAATATACATTTATTTGTAAGAAAAGCCTATGTGTGGCGTCTTAATTCTACATTCTTGATAGATGAAAATTTCACGACACTCACCCAGGAATTGTGGACGGAGACAGATAAATACTATCGTACCCCGTCTACTTCGTTAAGGGTCTGGGAAAAAACAAAAAAACGTTTTCGTAACGCATATAAATCCTTTACTTTTTCTTATTATGAGGATAAAAGGAAAATGTTAGCTTACTATCAGGAATTATTAACAGCGTATAATGACCAAGCTATGCTGAATTCTGATTACCTTCCTAAAGTAAGAGAAACACAAGCTCATATTAAGTTATTATTACAAGATAATGTTATAGGTCTAACTAAACGTAACAAATTAAGACAATGTGGTATTACTGAGACGTTAAACCTGGCTAATATTCTTTTAGATCGGAAAAAGAGGGATATTAATTTCATTAAATCCTTCCGCAACGAACAAGGTATTATATTTCAGGGTAATGATATTTACTCCGGTATATGTAACCAATATAGGGAGTTATTTCAACAAAACTATGCTCATGATTATGATATACTGAGGGAGTTTGAAATCCCTGGTCTACCGTCTCTCTCTACGGAAGATCACGTCGCATTGCAAGCACCTTTTACGACAACTGAAATTCTTACAGCCATCTCTCAACTTAACTCCTCTTCTATGGGGGGAGAGGATGGTTTTAACGCCGCTTGGATGAAACATAATAAGGAAAAGATAGCTTCTCATTTAATGTCCATTTTTAACTCCTTTTGGGATGCTCCCCAAGGTGA
Source organism: Lepisma saccharinum (assembly GCA_022664845.1). Lineage (NCBI taxonomy): Eukaryota > Metazoa > Arthropoda > Insecta > Zygentoma > Lepismatidae > Lepisma > Lepisma saccharinum. Next base: position 18,150 of record JAGDQP010033688.1, on the reverse strand, counting down.
TACTGAATTCTTCACCTCAATTGGTATTCTTATTAAAAAAAATCAGGAAATGGCTTCGGTTGATAATTGTCGCCTGATTCATCTTCAAAACAGTGATACAAAAACATTTTTTCGGTGTCTGGTGAATAGGCTTCATTCCTTTACCTCAAAATTACTCCATCCTTGTCAGAGCGGTCATAAGGGGACTACTCCTATCTACGTTCAGCTTATGAATATTCGTGACGTATTATTACATGCTAATGCAGGTCAGACGTTTCCTTTTCTTCTTCTTAAGACTGATTTTCGCCGTGCATTTGATAGTGTACAGCACACTTTCTTATTTCAAGTACTCACTATTATGAACTTTCCACCTCGTTTCTTACAGTTGATGAAATGGGTATTCACAAATCGTTTCGTTAAATTGTCCATTAATTCGGTTGTTGTTCCCAAAATAAAAATTGACATTGGCGTTACTCAGGGGTGTTGCCTGTCCCCTATATTATATAGTTTGTCGTTAGTTCCATTCGTCACCGCCGCTTATTCTTCCCTTAGTGGAATCACTTTACTTCAAAATCCGTTAAAATGCATTGTTTATGCCGATGACACAACCTTTCTCATACAGAATAATCTCGAACTTGAAAATATTGTACACCTTATTACAAAGTTAGAACGTACCTCTGGCATCACATTGAACCCTCACAAAACCCATGCATTAAATTTACAAGCAAATATCACAGGTTCGAGTCTTCAATCTCTTAACGTCAAGCCAACTCTAAATATTCTTGGTGTAGAATGGCATAGTGACTTTGCTACTACAGTGACTAACGCAGAAATAAGACTTTTAAAAAACTTCACTATTGACACCTTAACTTATAATAAATGCCTTTCTTCTTTACTGGATAGAGCCAGATTTCTCAATACGTTTGTATTCAGTAAAATGTATTTTCAATTGCAGTTGTTTCCAGTCTCGAAACTATTTTGGGCTCAAGTTCACAAATATGTAGGATATTTTCTTTGGTTCAATCAACTTCTTCGTACTCCGAGACCGGTATTATATAAAAGATTGGAAGAAGGAGGTATTCAGTTGAAAAATATTCAAATTCAGGCTAAAGCATTGCTTTCACATAGATTGATTCAGGTCCTATGTAATTACACTGATAACTTTTCTTCGGATGCTTTACTTTTAACTATCAGGGACATAGACCTCAATGCACCGGTTAATATTCGATCGGTACAAGGTCCTATGAGGACTTTCCCTTCTGAGTTGATAGAATTGGTTTACGCCATTATTGGTAAAATAACTATGGAAGATTATTCAGTGAAAGACTTATATAAATATTTTAATGAAAGAGCTTTATCAGCTCCTGTTGCACACGGTACTGTTCAGAATGCCGACTGGTCAATGATCTGTAAAAATTTGGCCGTTTTGAAATTTGACTCTGTATTACACCATCATATGTTCCTACAAATCTATCATTTAGAGTATTTTGGAAGTAATCTTTATAAAAAAGGCATTCGAGATTCTGAAGCATGTAGCAAATGTAAATTGAAAGAGACGTATAGCCATAAATTGATAGAGTGTCATCAAAAGGGACCTATTTGGACTAAATTTTTGACAATATTAGGTCGTATTTTACGAGTAAACACGAAAGAAATGACTTGTGAAAATATATTTGCAGAACCCAGTTTCCGGTTGTTTCCACCTGCAAAACAGAAATTTACCATTTGGCTCATAGCACAAACTTTGTTTATTTTCAAATTTGAACATGAATGGCAGGATGAAAATTGGTACGTTGATTTTTTATTGTATAAAAATCGCAGGTTGAGGTCATTTTATAAAGAGACGGGTTTTGCTTCATATTATAAGGTGTTATATTAATTATTATCTTCTTTGGTTTGTTATTGTTACGGTTAAGTTTTCCTTTTTCAACTCTATATTGTAATTTTTGTCGATTTATCTTTGCCTTTTTGTATTTGGTTTTTTGTTAAATAAATATATATATATAAAAAAAGTCGGTAGCGCGCTCGACTTCAGTGCGAGCGGTCCCGGGTTCGATTCCCTGTGGGGGTTCAAAAATTTCGGTGTTGACCCAGCATCGTGGGGACAACTTGGGAGCTGCAGTGAATAAAAGACCATGGGTTATCCCAGTAAGAGCTTCGGCTCTCTTCTCCCAACCCATTTGGTCAGCGTGGGAGCAGTAGACCAACTCCTCCCTTCGGGGAGAGGCCTCATCCAGTAATGGATTGAATATGGCTGTGATTTATTATTATGTAAACGCATTAGGAAATTTAATACAATTAGTGACCAAGGGCACGTAAAAGTTTGGTAAAGTCAGGTATGGTGTTCTCTTTTATTGCACACGCGACTGAATCGTGTTTGAGTCAGACTGAATCTTCGAAAATAGGCCTTCTTGTTTTGAGACGCTAGTGGCCTTGTTCCCTTCTTCAAACTGACTAATATTTCCACGGCCAGATGAATCATTCTATAACTAGCTATCGTTCTTTTCTTCTACCTTATGATAAGCGGGTATAACTTGAGGTGCGTTTTTAGTTTAAAACTAATTTCGCTTTTTTAGCATTTGTTCACTTCTTCAAATTCCTGGTTCATTGTTTCTAAATTATGTGAATTTTATAAACTATTTAATGTGCGTACTGTTTTCACTGCCTCAAAGGAAGAAAAAAGTCTAATAAAAAAGCAAGACCAGAACTTTCCTTCGAAACTACAAAATAAAAAGGAGTTTCGCTTAAAAATAAAAAAAAAAAACTTTAGGTGAAGGAGTACCGAACCCGGGACCACTGAATCCCAAGTCCAATGCCTTACCCATTTTTTTTATTAAATCTGAATTGGATTATAGAATCAGAATAAACGGAAAATATTACGAAAAACGTTAAGTGCAAATAAAGTTACAAAACAAATTACACAATAACATTTCAAAATAACCTATTTAAAATATAAATAAAATATAAACCATTTTAAAAATAAAAACTTGCGATGAACTGGTATCGAACCCGGGAGCAGTGTATTACAACTCCGACGCCTTATCCATTACACCACGTAGCCAACTACCGACCAGTGCTTTCTGAGAGCTCTTTATATCAATTCCGTAAATGGGTAACACACGCTACTAATTACATAGTGTTCACACGTCATGGTTGTGCTCTCTGAATACCAGTCTCTGCCATTTTGTTCCGTTCTCCCAGCAGTTGTGTTTGTTTAGAAAACAGGAAACAATGTGTTTTACCATTAACAAGCTTCGAAGAAAAATAGCAGCTAAGCCAGTAACTGCTGTTTTTCATCGGTTGTAGCAGTCATAGTAACTTATCCCATGTAGCAGTGAAAAATAGCTGTTACGCTAGTTTTGCCCATCTCTATTTCGCACCTATTTTTGAAGGTTTTACTCATGTTTTTTTGTTTTCTTTGTGTATTGTATAGATGCGCCATCCTTTCCAGATATCAAATCCGACATAAAGTAATTTTCACATTTTTGGCGTTTATTGCCTTCTTCAAACTGCCGATTCAATTAACCTCTATAGCTTAAAGAACACCATTATAGAAGAGAAAATTTATCTGCGTTTACAACTTGAGAGATTTTCACTAAACAGTGGAATGCAATGCCTGAAGTAAATATTATCAAAATGCTACATCTTTATAAATCCCACGAACCAAATCCAGAAATGCCATCCTGCGGCGACACTATTAAGGCCCGATTGCTCGTCCTGCATAAATACTCATTGGCTTAACTATAGTTCATACACACAAGACAATAGTGGGTTCAGCTTTAGTACCTATTCTAAAGTTCGGTTAGTGGTGATGGTTGATCATGATCATACATGCACTAGCAAGAGTGATTCCCATGCTGTAATCTAACAGCCAACTTAAATAGAGGCAATGCACAATAAAACTGTATGAGATTCTATACGTAAACCAGTGATAGGCACTCTTTATTCTTGCTACTAGATTCGTAACTAAATATCACCTATGAAAACAGAACTTTGATATCACATTACACATTATTCCATACTATTTGAAGAAAATGTATGTACAATAGGGTGAGCCGGAAAAGATGTTTTCAAGATCCGAAAACGACTGAGTTGTCAAAATTTCTCTTTTGACATCCATACCGCCATTAAAAAATCAGCCTCCTATGTTGATATCTTCAGTCTGCGGAATGCCTTTAAAGTTTCGAATTTTTGGACAAAATTGGAAAATTTAGGTGATTATTTAAACTTATGTTCTCAAGATATTCTATTATGTTTGACCCTTAGGAGTGTCGTTTATCACCAATTCAAGCATATATAATGATATGGAATCGAAAGAATTACCTTTGCACTAAATAAATTACGTCCATTTTTGCAATGAAAAAACAACTTTACAGCTCTCAATTGGCTTCCATAGAAACGATCCAGTACTCGCCACGTGGAGGTTGCGGCAGCGAGATTTACACTCGTGTCCACCCAACCACTCTACTATTAATGCTGGCACGTAGTGACATGACCTAAATTGTGACTTGTGCTCAAGAATTGTCACTACCTACCTGTCTAATAGTGTTGCCATAATAAATCTATCTTGAACTTCTGAACCAACAATGTAAGCGGACGCTGGCGTAACCTCCTTCACACATCGTTCCATAGCTTGAGAATTGTATGACAATTTAAACAGGTGTTCAACATTTTTCAGTGGGGCGTTATTGCCGATTTGCATTACTAGTGGTTCGTCCGTGGTCAGAGCTGCTGCTAATGGCAGTATAGTCTTTAGTGTGAACGTTTAATGATGATGGATGAACTTCCGAACTTCTTCTGACCTTTATTAGAGTTTTCTCGGCCTGAAAGATCAATTTAGCACTGCGCTGGGACAGACGTACGGTCTATCATCTGCCAACATTATTATCATAAGGTCTTCCGTATGAACCTAGAAGGCATTGTGTGGGCATTTTAAAGTTTAGGCAAGAGTTTCATGTTTTAATCGGTAAGCCATTAATTTTTTGGACATATTTGATAGTATGATGAGGTTGCTGTGGAACACATCGGAGCATACACGTGGAAAAAATTCGGCGAGAGTGCGCAATTTGTCTCAATGATTCTCGGTTGACTTGAACTCCAGGAGAATTCTGCTTGCGGTTTTCATTCATCGAGCATGGTTCAAAGGTCCATGAGTCATTGCAGGAACCTCGGCGTGATACATTCCTGCAACAGTGGGATCACACACCAGCTTCAAGAACTTTTGATCGGAGCTAAGTACCGAGCGGCCGTGGCTTAGTGGTGGAGCGTTCACTTAGCGTTAGGGACATCGTGGGTTTAATTCCAGCGACCGACCATTGTGACTGAAGTTTTCCAGATATTTTCTCAGTTCTACCAGGTAAATGGCGAGATGGGACCTTCAACTTAATCCCTGGATGACACATTCCTGCATCCTTTCTTCTCCTCTATTCCGGTCTGAGCCTTAGATGCCTAAATGCTATAACTAAAATTTAATTCAATTCAATTTGCGGCTGAGGCCATTTTCTTCCACTTCAGACATAAAATTAATTAAAGATCATGTTTCACAGGTATGTAGCTGCTTTCCAACTCCTGGAAAACGAATGGATTTCTAAGGTTTTCCGCCTATCATTTCGAGTTGACGGTGCCGAGGCAATCCATTACAATGCAGCTGGTAGACGATCATTGAAGTGGCCGACCTAGGAACTCCTCGAAATGTCTAGTGACTCACTGTATGATACTTCCCAATATTTCTGGCCTCGCCAACTGAACCTACTGGAGGGACTGATTCAATCTTCTCCGAACGTTTACACAGATAATCGTAGATTGCTCGAGCAACTCGCTCGATATTTCCTTTTCCAGGTGTTATGTGGTAAATGTACTGGAACCGAGGTTCCTCGGTAATGTTCTCAACAAGTTTTAGAGTTTTGTGCAGTTTTCCGTCCTTCAACACTTCTTACACATTCCTGTAATCTTTCTACCATTAAAGTATTTAATCTGAAGAAGCCTGAAGAACAACCATTCAAATTGCCATACACATTGTTGGTTCAGAAGTTAAAGATTAAGACAACACTGTTAGACAGGTGGGTAGAGCCAGTTCTTGAGCACAAGTAACAATTTAGGTCGTGTCAATACGTGCCCGCATTAATAGTAGGGAGGTTGGAGGGGATAGGAGTGAAAATTCCACGGCTGCAACGTCTACGTGGTGAGTACTCGATCGTTTCTTTGGAAGCCAATTGAGAGCTGTAAACTTGTGTTTTTATCTCAGAATGGACGTAATTCATCTAGTAATGTTTCGATTTCAAATCATTAAATATGCTTGAATTGGTGGCAAAGGACACTCCTAAAGCTAAAAATAGAAAACAATGAGAAGATAACTTTAAATAATCACCGAAGGTTTCGAATTTTGTCCTAAAATTCGAAACTTCAGAGGCATTCCGCAGACTGAAGATATCAATGTAGGAGGCTGATTTTTTACACGTCAGTATGGATTTCAAAAGACAACTTTTGATACCTCAGTCGTTTTCTGATCTCGAAAAAAGTTTTTTTGCCCACCCTTGTACTTTACAATTTAATAAATTACTACATAATCAAACCACGATTTAAGATCGTACTCCAAATCAGCTGGCATTATGTTATTGCTCCATTTTTATCTCCAACCAACAATATAATAAAGGAAAATTGTCAAACTCATAACTTTGATATTTCATGTTCATCACAACTTACAAGCCCACGTGACATAACTTTCCATTAATAACAATAAATTTTAGATATATTTTCTTCTGTGATTTTCATCCAGAGTTGAGTCATACAAAATGCCAAGTATTTTGCATTTTTAATATCCGAAAAAAAATATTAAGAAGGGAAGCTCAATGACTATATTTCATTGTTAATATTTATACAGTACACACATACATAACTCTTGCTCACACCAGGAGTACTTAACTCCACATGTAAATATTTTTATGTTTATAGGAAACTAAGTATGCCTGTTTGTAGTTACTAACATCTAATTGTATATTAAATACAATGTAAAAAGATTGTAGCATTAATATTTCGTTGTCTGCTAGATGAGGGGTAGAAAAAATGGGGTCGTGATAAGAACCTTATACCACGGGGTTAAATGCTTTGCATTTGCTTCAAACAGCAATAATGACATTTATAATTTCTTATGAAGAAAGAGACTTATATTTTATCTGTTTCTATTAGATCTTTATATTGAGATTCTTTTGATGGGACGGAGAGCAGCGGAGACGAAGCTGAAGAGGATGATGATAAGAAATAAAGAGTCACCTATGGCAAAGAAGATAACATCGTATTGGAGAGCCTGATTCCTAGACTATACAGAAAGAAAAGCACAGGATAACAGCGAAAGGAAATCTATCCAAGAAGAAAATCAAGTAAAAACCTGCAACAATAAATTGGATGGAGAAATAACAACGATGCAAAAGGAAGAACTGACTGAAAATAAACTTAAATTTATTTCGACCAAACCAAAACCTGCATTTGGATTACAATCTGTCACGACTGGAGGAGCCTAAAATGCTAACGGCGGCACTAAGGATAGTGATAAAATACATGCATCCCAAAGGTAGAAATATAACCTTCCCAACTATCGAGTAGGTCGACAAGATAAACCTTAGAGCAAACGGTATTACATCGGATCCAAAAGTTCCACTGGAAATTAATAGATCAAATCTTCTACAGGAAGGAGGAAACATTTCAAATAAATAATGTTTATAAGTAGTTCGTGATGGCGTATGACCGAATAGCATTCAATCCGGCAGAAAAAATCCCGACATGCTATGTACACACAAGACAGCCCTAACATATGCTAAGGGTAGTACAGCTCAATGAGGACCGATCCAAAACCGCCTGCAATGAGCTGAGAGTACTGCATGAAGATCAAAGTGTGGACATAGAATGCATACAGAAGCCGTATACATATAACGGCAGACTTCTGTGAACACCGGCCGACGTCCGGATCATCCTGCCAGTGAACGACAATCCAATGGCGGCCACCTTTCTATACAAAAAAAGCTGTAAATACTGGTGCAAACGAACAACAGTGACAGATGGATCCAATGTATGGAAATAATATACAAACAAATTAAATTTATATTAATAAACATCTATTGTCAGTTCTCCCTTCCAAGCATAAATTTTATACATAAGTTAGATATACTATTAAATAAATTTTAGAACAACGATGTAATAATATTTAGAGGTCACCGCTTTGGTACTCCCCTAATATGGATGAAAGTGGCGAACTATTCGAAGATTTGATATTCCAACAACGAGTAAAAGTCATGAACAGAGACGGCGGGATACCAACATTTAGGGGCAGGGTTCGGGCGGGAACTAACATTGACGTAACGACAGCCAGAGGACGAATAATAGGAGATATAATGGATTGGACGGTGATGGATGAAGAAACAGTACGCACTCATAACGCCGTTTGCTTTATAATAGAAACTCAAACAAATGTAAAAGGAGAAAAAGAAAAACCTTGATATAATATAAATAAAACAAGTGGGAATAAATTTAAACAAAATATAAAATTACCACAAAAAGAAAAAAATTGCGACCTAAATAAACTAACAACCGAAATAGATTCAGCCACAGAAGAAACAGAAAATCCGCGCCTATAATAAAGGACGATGTAAAGAAACAACCTTCTGCACGAAAAGCCTAGAAAGATTGAAAGGCAAAATAAATCTGCGAGGAAAAGCTACAGGGCAGCATGAAATCCCCATATAAGGCAATTAAGATTCAATAAATATAGACAAATAAAACAGAATTACTAAAAAGAATTAAGAAAGCGAAAGAGGAAAACTTGGAATAGCTCTGTGGAAAGAAATCTCTCTGTATCCATGGGAATGCCGTACAAACTAGTAATGAATAAAATAAAAACTAAAAATATTACCAATACTCTTTAAAACTATCATGGCGAATACACAAGTAATTATACCGAAACTACTAACCTGCTATTAATGAAATTATCTGCAGACAGCAATGAAGAAAACGATAACAATACAAATAAATTAACCAGAAGCCAGGCAGAAAAAATACAAATAAACAATAAAGAAAAACAAAAAGTCGAAGAACTCATAGTAAATAACGACGACATAAAAAAAGCAATTGAAAGTCTGAAGAATGGTAAAGCCCGGGTCAAGACAAACATTAAAAGTGAAATAAAAAAAATGCAATGGATATTTGGACACCATATCTCGCAAATCTGTTTCTGGAATATATAAAATACGAAAAATTTCCGGAATTTGGAAAAGATCAAAATTAATAATAGGACTAAAAGGAAATGATAAAGATAGATCTAACGCTAAATCATGTCGGCCAATATGTCTACTAAATGTAATCAGTACAATTGTTAGGAATGCGTGGTGGGATATGCTGACCATTTGGCGGTTGTGCGCAAAGGAAATACCAGAAAGGAACTACGGTACAAACGAAAGGAAATAATATAATAAAAATACTCACTTCGCGGTGTGACGATAATAAACTCCAGATATCAGCAGATAGACAAAATATGTACACAGTAAATAATAACTATGTTAATTCAACACAATACGGTGTCCCAGCGCGACTACTACTTTTTGTATGTTAAATCAACACAACACACGGTGTGGATTTCAGTACTGGGCGAAAAGTGTTACGGCTGTAGAGACATTTGAGCATTGGGTCTTACCGACTTCGCTAAATTGTCAGACAGAACAAGCACTAAATGCAAACGATGTTTATTGAACAACATTTAAATTATACGACTCCACTGTAGATTCAAACAGTGTAGGGGATCAAACATATGTTGCGGAACCCCCAAAACCAACTAAGTTACTTGCACGACTTATCTCATGGTTTAATCACTTTTCTAATTGTCAATTAGGAAACATAATTTCCATTCATTTAGTATGTTCCATTTCTATGAAAGCAAGCTAGATGAGGACAGCCAAACACTTGACTAGCATTATGCTTTTCTTATCGTAGCAATACGTCAAATGCTGCGCTTGCTTTCATAGAAATGGAACATATTCTCAATGAATGGGGATTATGATCCCTAATTGACAAATGGAAAAGTGATTAAATCATGGCATAAGTCGTGGGAGTAACTTATTGTTTGAGGTTCAGCAACATTCTTTTTATCCTCTATACTGTTGGAATCTAGTGTTTTTTTATGTCTGGCGATTTAGCCCAGGCGATAAGGCATTGGGCTTCTAACTTAACAACCCTTGTTCAAATTTTGTTACAGCTGTAACTTTTTCCAGTATCGAAATCAACACCGTGTGTTGTGTTGATCTAACACAAAAAGCGGTAGCCATGTTGGGACACTGCATTGTGTTGAATTAACACAGCTATTTTTACTGTGCATTATTTAAGAGTAAACTTAATAGGAATAGAGGACCTATAATAAAAATAAGTAGCAAAACAATTAAAAGAGAAGAAAACTACAAATATTTATTAATCTTATTGGATGAAAAATTAAACTTCAGGCAGCATGTAACTAACCCTAGAAACAAAACGATTAAATTAACGCATAAACTGATAAACATTGTGAATCATGATTTAAGAATCCCTATAAAACTAATAAAAACGTACCACGACGTGATAATATGATTCATAATGGGGTATGGCGCAAGTCTCTTGTGCCACAGAATGAGTGATGTCAGGCAGAAACAGACGTTGGACAAGGCACAACGCCAGATACTTTTACGTATGATGGGAGCATATAGAGCCCCCATTGAAAGCACTACAAATTTCAGCAGCCGCTCTCCCAATGCATCTCCAAATAAAGAATCTTGATACCATGTACTGGCTTAAAAGATAACAAAAATAAACTTATGCACATCCTGAACACAAATGTAAACTTTAAACAAGAAATAACTGACGTAATATCCAGTGCATGGCAACAGATTTGGTACAATAACGATAAGGCGAGAAGATTCTACGCCTTTTTTTCAAGCGTCGCTGAGAGGCCAGAAATTGAAGAAGAAATATGATGAGGACTATTACACTTCCTAACGAGCCATGGGCCCTATAGGAACAAACTAAAGAACCTCAATCTGGTGGAGTATAACCTGTGCCATTACTGCGGTGTGGTTGCCACCCCGGAACATATAGTGATAAGATTCAAAGACAGAGAAGAAATAGCCAAGGAAGAAAGGAAAATTCTGGAGGGCAGAGAAATCACAGATGTTCTGCGAGATCCAGAGCATGTGACTGTTCTCCGGGAACTTGCAAATAAAATGTCAGCATACCACCGAATGAGGTTCATCGGGGGGGGGGGGGGGGG
>JAGDQP010033686.1:0-20534 GCA_022664845.1 Lepisma saccharinum | reverse complement strand
CATAATGCCGCCTTGCACTCCCGGATTTACTTTCGAGACTGAAATCCCCCTAAATTTAATTCAAGTAATTGGAAAACACCCAAATCGGTAGCCCCTAACGGAGATTTAAGCCGGGTTCGCTCAAACCAAAACCAAAATTTTGTATTAATACTACTCATTATATATGACAATATCAATAAAAGGTACTAAAATAAATTTTTTAAACAACTTGAAAGGCAAAAGAAGAAGAAAAAAAAAACAGAATTTGAACAGTGCGTGAGGAAGATTCTGTACATGGAACCTTGTCATAACGTCATATTATAGAAGTTTGGCTTGTAAGTCTGAGACCTCGTGAAGGTTCGAAAACCGGATTTCCCGAGACATCACGAAGTTTCGAGGGTCGGGATTTACAGAGATCTCGGGGAGTCTGGGCAGTCGGGATTTCCTGAGACGTCAAGAAGTTTCGACGATCGGGATTTCCTGAAACGTCACGAAGTCTCGAGAATAGGGAATTCCCGACTACTCGAGAGAGTTCATGATACTCTTTACTGTCCTGAAAATGTCTCGATTTTCAGGATGTTTTTTCTTCTCTTCCCGGTCCCGTTCTAACAGGAAAAATAAATATCATCCCGCACACTCTTCTCAATACCGACATTCGGAACCCTGGGACAAAAATCTAACCTGGGACCGCATGCACCAAAAAGCTAATGATGCAAATAATATTACATCCACATTAATAAAAAAGTGCAACAAGAAAGGGAGAGAAAAATTTACAGGGAAAGAAACATTTCAAAACAAAACGTGATAAGAAATTTTGTGTACTTGAAATCTTGTTACACTTTACAAGCAAGTTTTTCTTTTTAAAGTACTCATGAAGAAAAAAAGCAAACGGATTATTCAACTGTAACGTGTTATTAAAGATGCGTGTTATTGCTACATTATATACACCTTTTTTTATGCTTCTTAGGTGCATTGCCACGCAAAGACGGCGAACGTAGGTTAGTTACAAAGCTGAAATATACACATGTTTTTGTTTATAAGTACATAAAAGAGTGGTAATCATCTGGTATTTAGAGAAACACGTGCTTCATATCATGAATATTTATAAAAGAATGTTATATTTAACATTGTAGAGATGTCGGTATACTACAGTATGATTTTTTTGGGGGGGGGATATTTATAATTATTTCTTTCATTTTCATGAGATACGTCAGCAGAGAAACAGTAATTCTCATATTTTAATAAGGGTCTTGAAGACTGAAATTCCAGAATCAATCATTCTTTATTTCGATTTGTCTCCTCTAAACACCTTCAAGTGATGCTCAAGTGACTTATAATGTAAACTCGTTTCAGCGCCAGCATTTACCTACTGACTTTTGAGCTCAAGGGCTTACAAACAAATTAAGCGTTTCCCAGCCATAATAACTCATCCCGCTATCTAACCAAAATATTAAATTGTCATTCACGTATATTATATAACTCTCTGTGTAGTGTGTACCTAAATTTATAGTTCATTTTAAAAATTTTAATGAATCGGAATCACTGAATCAAGCTAACAAAAAAACATTTGCATTAACTTTCATAGCAAATTAACAGCTTATAACAAATTAATATTATTAATTTATAATAAAAACGTATTTGGTAAATTATTAAGATATTTTGTTCCAAAAGTTGATCATAAATTGACGTGAAAATGCATTTGATTCAAATTACCTATCTAATTTTTAATCAATTGAAATGAAACTAGGGACTTATGTATCAAAAATATATAAAACCAATCTTCTTATAAAATAATTTAAAAAAATAAGGTATATAAAAATGGATCTCATAAATGTATTCAATTTTTTATGGTCCATGGAAAGCAAGAAAGCAATTAACGAAAGAACATCAAATAAGAAAAGTAAAATACAAGCACCTTATCTTCTTTTATAGTACAGAATAATCCAAAAATGATTGTGAAAGATAACAATAGTTAATCATTGAAGAAATATTACATTGCAATTTCTAAAACGATTTGGTAGCGCCTTATCAAGAAATTTAACGGACATCCAAACGTAATGACTAGTATTCAACTATTTCATAGTAATCCAGTGAAAGTATGAAACACAATAAATTCTATAATAGTGACCTCTTGTGACACACAATATCATTATAACTACTAATAACAACTCGATTTTAAAGCCTTGATTAATACCAGTAAGACGTTCTGGTGGTTGCTTTTGGTGTGAAATGTGAATGATGTTGTTATTAGAACCATTGTTTGTATTTTTTTTAAATTTAATTTAATTTTTTTAATTTCTTGTGATCTTGCTGATTAAGGATATATTGAACTTACTAACTTCTTCAAACAATCGAAAGATGTCGCATCACAACTCACAACTACAAATCTAGAATTTTGATGGTAATTCTGACTAAGTTTTTCCTTCAATTCTATTTTAACCACTAAAGCTAAATAAAACGCCTAAACTGGAAAAGTTGTATAGATTCTCAGTTGCCACCTGGTGGTATCACGAAGTCATTGTAAAGATTTTTCATAGTATCTTTCGAAACTGGAGCCCACTTAAAAAAAAAATAATCAAATAGCTTCCCAGTTCACAGCAGAATGCTTGGTCCATACCGAAATTGATATTCTGCAGCGGGTATTGAACCCAAGATCGCTTATAGAAAAACGAAGAGCGTTCGTTTCCTGCTCTGGCTAGTAACTATATCGTTAGCCTCACCAAGCGAATTATGTTATGACAATTTCTTAATTAAAAAAAAAATACATATTTTTTTTTTCTCAAAACTTAATCACCAACAATACCAAACTATTTTCAGTAGAAATAATTTGAATATTCAAGTACCCGTTTAAAATCTAAAATTAACAATTACACTTTTACACATTTAATTCTGTTTTATGTACCAGTTAATAGGTTCCTATATCTTTATTCAAAAGTGCCGTTATGATTGACGGAGAAATTAAGTCACCATATAAGTGGTAGTCGTATTTTATATTAAAATTTATGATATCATTGTGACTGTAATAGAGAAAAGAAATATTAAAACTCCCATTATAAATCTGTCCACTTGAATTTTTTTTTTATTAAGATTTATTAACATATCTAATTTACTTTCGCTTTTTGGTTGTTGTTTTTTAATTTCTCATTCCCAAGTTTCATTTTCATGGTTTAATTACTTAGCTATTAATTTTAATTAATATTCTTGAATATTAGGTGTTTTTCGGACTCAACACGATACATAAAAGCAATTTAAAAAATAGTAATTTATAAGCGTTTATATTATTTACTAGTAGTTAGTAAAAATTATACTAAAATATTTACTGACGGCTTATAAAATATAATATATTTTATAATCATATAATCAAATCATTGAATACTTCATGAATAAACCATAGTTCTTTTTTTAAATCATATCTTCTGGTAATTCTATACCTTATTTTGTACACCGTAGTTTGTGTACTGATTAAAATGTAGTGTAAAACAAGAAGTGGCATCTAGTAACAATATTTTGAACTAAATAATGAAGCTGGGACAAAAGGACTTCTATTTTATCCTTTCAGACAAATTGAATTACAATTTTTTTTATATCGAGAAAAGTATATTTATAACAAGGAAATTTATTATGTAGATGTATGGTTACGTATAATTATGTTTTAAATTACTAAATTTAGTTCACAATTCTTACCAAATTTAGAAAGACTTAATATTTTTAAAGTAAATATTTGGTTTCGGTAAGTGATTTTGTGAATTGTAACTGGAATAAAATTGAGTAATTCTACGTTAAAAATCTATATAATTGGGTTAAAGTATTTAAAATAAAAAAATATTTGTTATTAATGGTTGCCAGCATTAGTCGTTCTCCTATTCATTTTGAATTTTAAGAGTTTCCTTATTAAAATTACATTGGTAAAGTATGTGCACATTTTATTCAGACATATATAACTATTCTATTCCCCCCAATTGTATTAAATTTCACTGATCGGTGCTTATAGAGGACACTTGTACTGTTTCCGTGAAGACATTATTGAGTTTAAAAGAATTCATTTTAGTGACGAGTGATATCATTTATTGGTCTGTGTACCCATATTCTGCCTCGGATATAAACCCAAGCCCTATTTTGGATCACATTTTTAATAGTAGGTCCGACGTTCTTCACTGAGAAGCTATATGGGGAGTTCAGAAATCAAGGTATACAAGCGACATTGAAGAATAATAAAAAAAAAGGTTTGAGGTAATCTTTTATATACACCCCCCAAAAAAGTGACACAATATGGTCATATTTTGTAGAAAGAAACCTTGGATTTTAATATGTCCATGTACAAAACATGTCAATGTTGTAGCACAAATATTTCGAGCTATATATAAAAAATTACATCAAACTTTTTTTAAAATTGTATACACTGTTCTTATATTTTAATAATTGAAAATGTAGTTTATAATGCTGTATTTGGCGATAGGATGCTGTAGTTATACACTTATATTAAGAATATGTATTTTTTCAAAGAACTACCCGTCAAAAAGTATTGATAACTAGAAGACTCAAACAGAATGTAACAAGTCAATTAATATAATAGAATATTTTTATTAACTTTCACTGAAGTGTAATTAAAATATATGTCACTAAATTGTGGAACTAAGAAATATGATTTATTTAGAATAGTTCTGGTACAAATTCCAGACTCAGGTTAATAGTTTAGTATGGATCAAAATATGAGTCAACAAGTATTCATTTAGACATTTTTTTTTAGCTTGTTAGAAATTAAATTATGGATTGAACAGACTTCCAAATTGTGTTATATTTATTTTCTTTGATGGGAAACTATAGTTCCAAAAAATTCTTAAAAAAATTGCGAGAAATAAAGGAATCAGAGAAGAATTTATAACCAATTCTTCGCAATTCAGAATATAAAGAAGTTAAAAATCAATTCTTTACGTACAATTCGTAATAATCAATTTTAAGGCTGAGAAAAGTGCTAATTTAAATTGATATTGTTGTCTCTGATTGGAATAGAATTATAGGGTTATAAAATAAAGTTTAAACACCATTATGTATCTATGACTCAAAGGAGTGTGGAATGTAGTAATCCATCTTAAAAAATAATTTGTTTATGATTAAAATTTAAAAAAAAAGTACTTCAATTTTAATATAACTATGTATTTGTGATTAAATGTTTGCGGGAAATAATACATTTGGAAAGGAATTATATTTATATGATTTACGAGGGCAAGAATCAAGTACCTATTATTAGAAACATAATAGTTAGTATTCATGGTTAAAAATACAATCTTCAATTCAAAGAAATACTAAATACGTATTAATTTTAAGCTTTGATACAACACAAGAGACATCTGTAATTATATGCTGAGAAGACGCTGAATACGGGACTATATACTTGAACAGCACAGTATATTTATTGTTCACTATTTTTGTTAGTTATGAACGCACGTACATTCTGTCCCCAACAATTCCAGATTAATTAAAAATTGTTAAACATTAATTTGTAATGAGTCGTGGTATTTGGGCTACTGTAATGTAAATCTTCAAATTACTTAAGAGAATAGGGTAACATGAACCGCTCAAGTATTATAATCTATACTATTTTTTACTGTTTGATTTTGTTTTTGTTTAAATTTCTGAAGATAATTATTGTTCTTCGTAGAGGCATGTTCGTGACCCCACAAGATCCTGGACAAGGTGAATCGAATGTGTTCGATCGGACATAACATAAAATATTCAAGTTTTGTAGAGAGAATCATTAAGGATATTTATACAAATTATGAATATTTTTTGTCGCACATATTTTGTATTATATATCGACGAGCTAGAATATAGAAAATCAACGTAAGTTGTATCCTTTTGCTTTTGAGCCCATCGTTAAAAAAAAGGGAATATATTCGTATTCTCAAAGAATGGAAGAAGAAAACTCGAGATGGATAATAAAAAACAAGTTTACTGTACATGAGACTGAAAAAAAAAATGTTACAAAAGAGTAATGTGTACATTAAACATACATCGGAAGACAAGAAGCTACGAATAATTTAAGATTAAGTTAAGATATTGGATTTTGTCACGTGTAAGACTCTTATATAGTAGCAAGGCGAGCAGGCAAGAAAAAAAAATCCAAGGAGATCCATAAAATTGTATAATACAGTTGTATTTCCCACTCAGTTTACTTCTTCCTTTTACTGTTAATTAAGCATTTGCTAACTAGGATGAAAACATGAAATAAAAATGGTGAGCTTTTAATAATATAAAGAAATATTATTTTTAATTATTTCAGATAAAAGATAACCGATTTGATGTAAAAGAGGGGAAAGGGGTTATAATTAATTACTCGAAACTAAAATTACATAACAAATTTTCTTAAGTTTATGTAAAAAGGTCCATAAAACTGTTATTTTTATCTAAAAAAAAAAAGAGTAAAAGTTATAGCGGTTGAAACAAGCAATCAGAATTAGTACATAGAGTTTAATTTTAGGATAATGGTAAAATGGAGAATAAGAAATTCATATGGAAATAAACTTATAATATGGAGAATTACTTATTAGGAAAGGAAAAAAGGCTTGGAAATAATTAAATTTAGTTTTTAACCAGTTAAAATTCTTCAATCATTTTTGAATAGCGATTTGCTAGATGGCAGGAAAGTATAAAATTGTTTGCTCTGAATTATTTTCTTTTACATTTTAAAAACGAGATGTTATGTTATATCTATACTTTCTTTAAATATCGGAATAAAAATGGAGGAGATGTCTATACTACCCAATCGTAAGGACCTTCTTTAGAAGTAGCCTTGTAGCTATAACTTTCAGTGACATATTTACTGTTGATTTCTATAGATATCGAAGTTGACCGAAGTTGTTTTAAAAGTGCCTATTTGAAGAACGAAAAGGTAATTAAGAGTCAGATAATTTGTGACTTAGACGTCTGTATGAATATCTAGTATTACGGGAATTTTAGAAGCACTTGGGTTTGACAATTGCAATAATTTCTAAATATTTAGCAATTATAAGGAAACCTAAACCAAGGATTTAATTTCTCGAGCGATTTTCTATATATTTTGATAAATTTCTTCGCCTTTGTTACTAAGCCAGTCATTATGATGATATACGAAATGTCCTTTTTAAAGTAACACTATAAAATGTACAATATATTCAGTCAATAGTTGCTACAATAACATTATCTAGCATAAATAATATTTTGTCTGACGCGCATAAGTTAAAAGTGGAAATGAATCAATGGTTATGTGATGACCGAGTGGATTTGGTTTCTGTCTTTCACGTTGTCCACTTTTTCATTGTGGGGGGAGGGAGGGGGGGATGTCCTCAGTTTAAGACATACTGAGAAATTTGTTTTGGGGTGCCCGTGGTCGATTTTGGTATGATATGCACATAATAATATTTATAGATTAATGTTTAAAATTATACAAATTTTATTAATAGATCAGAATTTCAGTATGTGGGGGGACGGGGGGGGGGTCCTGACCCCCTCGACCAACGCCATAAATACGTCACTACCTCAGTTCCATTTTCGATAGGAGTCCTATCTACTTCTTTCCCTACCCTCTTGGATCGTTGTGCTCATACCGGGAAATATCGTCTTTAGAATGTGGCTTTGAGCTTAGACCATGGGTACTAATGAAGCCCATCAACACAATCGAATATATAAATAAATACATTTATCAGCAGTATTAAGATAGTATACAGATTGTTAAAATTACGCACCCATCACACTAGATTGATACCGAATCAAGATGCCGAAATCACTTTTTTTTTTTTTTTTTTCATTAAATGATTTGTGAAGCTCGTCGATTTGTAATGAATAGGTTCGGCGTTCTGGGTTTATGGGAAACCTGCTATTGGTTCACTCTGTTCAGAGCCTTTCGAAGTTACAAAACAGGCTACGGGATTCATTATCATGGATAACAATGTAAATTTCGATGCCAAATCAAAAGTAATTTCCCCAAGAAATCAATCGCAAATCTGCGCTTGAACCTGGATGCAGATTTCTGATTGGTTACTGGAAATTGCGTAAAAATTGATCGAGAATAATATTGATATATTAATTGAACCATATTCTGTAGAATGGAAGGCAACACTCACAAGATCGACTATCTATGCAGAAAGGAACTATTCTTCTGAAATTGATTATTTCTGCACAAAAGAACCAACTCGTCAATCTAAATAATTAAAGAAAGTCTGAGTGTACAGTTTATTGACAAATAAAACCTGCATGTAATATGCTTTTCGGTTAAAAAGAATAATTACGTAATTATATTAATTATCGAGTATCTTACTCATATTTTACTCTAAATGCTATTTTCTCTGTTGAGCTATACTATATTAGTTGGTTGTCTTTTACAACATATGACCAGATTTATTCGAATGAGGTAATTCTGTTTGTGTTTAAACTGCTTCCGTGTTCACTTAAAGCTCTTGATTTCTACAACGTATTTACCGTAAATATGTTATCGATACTGTAAGTACTTTAACTAATAAGTCAAACCTTCGTCCTTAGAAGATCACAAGCATGTTCTGACGAATTGGTCGTGTAACCAAAGGAGGGAAATTTGAAAAATTAAAAAAGGGAAAAATTATGAAAATTAGAAACATGTCCAGTATTATATTGAAATTTTTGCATATCTATATTTGTCCATGAATAACTTCGTAGAGCTATATAACAGACAACAGAAGTTAATTTGCGCTACACTAAAGATAACGACAATAGTTCATTAGAACAAATATTTGCAGAACAAATAAACTAAATTATCACGATTTTTTTTAAAAAAATAGAAGATAAAAAAATAAACTTAAAAAATATCCTAAAATAGAGCTCATGGTTATAGTGGAGTGGTTATCATCCTTTGTTTAGGCACGAGAGAGCCCACTATCGATTCCCCCTTGTGAATTCCTCGGGTATAGTTCTCGCTTTGTAATCGGGAGAACTCCGGTTAGATTCGCCGTGCCAGTCATCTTGACTGAGGTTTTCTCTAGGTCACACCAGGCAAATACTGGATAGTACCTAGAATAACGCTAGGGTCAATTGTTTCTCAAATACATCCATTAGTTAATATTGTTGTTAATCCAATATAAAATGACCGAAATTTTGGGTGTTTTCTCAGTATATTGATGCTAATCACAGAGCTACATAAACTGAAGAAGTGACAGACTCTAGTATCGAAAGTCAGATAACGAAGCCGCTGCACTGGTCACTTGATGTCCTCTTTCATCAACGAAACCTACATAACAGACTAGTGTCACGAAATGTAGTTATACTCAAAAGAGACAACAAAGGGAAATTAATCTAATCATATTTTTCAGTTATAAATTCCCTGCTCTAATTTTAGTTAATTAATAACGAGCGTTTTTAAAAGAGATAAAGGGGAATTTTGTAGCACTTAATTTCCCTAAATCTCTCATCAGTTCTTCCCACCTACTCTTCAAGCATACCACAACAACACCTGTGAGTTTGAAAAAAAAAAAGAACAAAGAACTGAAAAAAAAAAGATAGGTTTGCTTCGCGTGTTTGTACAAAACCGCGATTTCCTTTCTTAATACGCTTCATTAGCTAGATACGGTTGTCATCAGTCACTCATCGTATTACTTAATTTGTTGAGACGCCTTCTGCTCTTAAACCGACAATGAAATGGGGGGGATGACTGGTGGAGGGAATACAATAAGTGCTTATTAAATTTGTAATTAATAATCAATGTTTCCTGAATGATGAGAAATATGTTCCTGTATATTAGAAAAAAAATATTGCGTAAGGAATAGAGGAATGCTTGTTATTAAATCGATTTTTCAAGTATTAAAATTATAGCTTTATATTTCAGGCGATTATTATTATTATTATTATTTGAGCTGCTTAACCGATTGGAATGATCTCGTTTTCCGTGTGTGCTATTCTGGGTTTCATCCCACAGATGTGACTGTTGAAATAAGATGTAATTTGTTTCACATACCTGAGAAATTAAATAATAATAATAAGGTCCTGTAGTTAACGTTTTCGTATTGAGAGCTCTAACTCTGAGGTGTGCTTTTTTTTAACTCAACGTACTCAAAAAAACACAAGGAAGAATTTGGCTTTACATAAGCAACTCGGCCTGAAAAATCACCGCTAGTGATCAGCCGATTAGTGACTGATTCTTCAATTCAAAAGTAGTCATTCAAAAATCACAGAAAATCGAAAATCTAAATAAACTATTGACCTCACAAGAATAGAAATTGGAGGAAAAAGAAAATAAAGATATAATAAATGATAATTATAGCTAATAAAAGTAAGAATAACAATATTTTATTTCCCCTTAATGACTTAAGGAATCAGAAATGAAAAATTAAATTGAAATTTCTTTCATTTTATGCACAGAACTTCTGGGCTGAAATAATGCCAATTTTACACTGCTTCCCCTTTAAAGTCAAAAAAAAATATTTTTTTTTTTCAACAGTAAGTATACGACATACTAGAAGTGCCGTTACAATCACAATATGAATTGAATTTATTTGTGGTGGTAGCTATCTCAGGCTTCGGCTGGGCCACAATATCAATGCTACTAATAGGGCTATATGTAAATAAAGAAGCATTTGTTTTTATTTCCTACAAATTATGCGAGAAAGAAAGAATATAGTAATTAATAAACAGTACCGATGTACTCTAGTTTCAATCCAATACAATTATTCTCTTCACTTTGTAGGCAATAGACAATCTTACTCCTAAGTCTGTTTTAGGAGATCCAGCCCGTTTGGTCCAGTGGTTATATTGATAATTGCGGATCGACATCGTGTTCGAATCTTGCTGCCAGTTATCCGAATTTACATTTTCGTTTCCTTTTTAGTTTCACGAAGCGAATAGCGGAGTGATACCTTAAGTATAGGCTTGGTCGTCATCAGGGTTTAAAAGATATGCAAAATTGGCGCGCCACGGCCACCAATCATCATATTTAGCCACCTGGAGTCACGCCTGGTGGCAAATTTTGACCATTAGTTCTTTTCTCAAAAATTCTCAACTTTACCGGTACCAAGACAGTACTGTCGTTCACCACCATCTTATATTTGATCTTGGTGTCGCGATTGTATTATTTTCTATGTATTTTCGGCACGCAGGCGTACGTACTGCAGCTCGTTCAGATGTCGCTGCCGCAGCTGTGTGAGTGTGCAATAAAATTAGTCGTTCGCCTAAGGCAGGAATGTTTCACTTCTGTGTATTGCATGGTAATTCATCTTGGCTCTTGACTAATTTCAATGTATAAATGTGCATTATTATATAACATGCATGTAATTTAAGTTTAATGTTAATAAAACGTAATATATGACGCCACCAATGATTACAAATGGCCACCAAAAATTTTTTTCAGGTGGCCTCATTGGTTACCAAATTATTTTTTAAAAAAAGAAGCTTCTTACATACTGGCCGTCATACTTTTCCCACCTAATCCCAGCAAGTGCTTGCTGGCGGACGTCATGCCTCGAAATTGGGATGGACGTAGGTCATAGATGTCTGTATTGCCCACAAATTAAATGAAATTCTTAAGAGAATAATTTACGATAATTATAGAAAGATTTAGGTATTTAGATAAAATAAAATAATAGCTGAGTAAAGAAAATATACGTTTTATTTATAAACTAAAAAAAAAAAAACGTGTAACAGTTCCACCAAATAACAACTTTGCTTCATCAGACAAACTTGTTTTGCTCAGCTATTATTTTATTTTATCTTAAGTATATAAAAGCAAAGCTTTGATATGGAAAAATATCATAGTAGGTATTTAGAATTTGACTGGATTTTTCTCCTTTAAGTTTTTTTAAACAGAGGAAAAATAATTCACTATATGATTATAATTTTTCTTAAAGATCGTGCAAGTGGAATTGGTTCATTTTAAAATTATAAACAAACGCTATGAATTTTCTCTTTAAAGTAGCAATTCAAATTATACTCGATTGTTATTATTTATGTAATCTAATATTTCCGCTCTAGCCCCCAATCTACGGCAGATTTTAGAAACTACTTAGTTTATATTGATCAACATTATGAAACAATAAGTAACAATGAAAATAAGTCTGGCAAACCATAAATTTCAGGGACGTACTGCTGTTAGACAATCCTGCAAACTCTTCATTCATATTCGACTTTTCTTAAAGACGTTCTTATAGAGTTTTTACACCCATTACATTACTTGCTACTCACGATGTCATTAATGTTTTCCTTCGAATGCGAATAATTATGTGCTATATATCTATACTATAGCAGAGATTCGATTTTAGTTACTTAACACCTTGCGATCAATGGCATATTAACTGCTTGTAGGGACCTCTACCTATCACAAGGAGTACTAGAATAAATATTATATTAATTAGAAAGCTTTGTAAATTATCTGACATTTCTAGCGTAAATAGGAAGGTGCACGCGGATTCTCCTTTGGTCAAAGCTACTAATTTTTCCGTTTTTCCTTTATAATTATCACTTTCATTAATCGATAGGTTTACACTGACACAAACAGTTATGGGAAGGAATAGTCGACAATATTAAATCGAAGTTATATTAATATTTTTTTTTCTCTTATAATTTGGTTTAAAATTTTCACTACTCGCCGTTAAAAAAAAATACCTAAAGTTTCAGATTTTTTTTTTTTTTTTGTATATTCGTTGACTATTTTGTTTTTGAAACACCAATTTCACAGACAAACAAATAATCTAAGACTTTTTCTGTTCATAACCGCAAATAAATATTTTATATATGCAAAAGTGAAATAATTTTTTGTAATTTTCTTACAAAAAATATATTTTTTTTTTCGTTTTCATTGTCTTTCATAATGTATCTCGTTTATTAACATATCAATTTGGCATGACGTATTGTAGACATTGTAATGAGTTATAAAAAATAATACAATACTTAATATTTAATTTCACGACGAAGTTAGAATCACAACATTTATATGTTGTTTTTTTTTAAAGGCTTCATCTAACTTTTGTTTCACTTGCGCCAGTAATTCCCAATTATTGTTGGAATAACTAAAGCAAAAACTAGATACACTTTTGAAAAATTACTAAAACTCGTAGACGAAACGTTGCATAATAAAACACATGTATTGTATAATTATTATTCAATACAATATCTTATTTAGTTTGAGTAAATAAAATTACTAGGATTTGAATTGTGACGTAAAAATCCAAGTAGGTTCCCTTTAATAGGAACTATTTATTTTAAAATAACAACTTTTCCTGGGCTTATATAAATGAATATGCTATCTATTAAAGTTTCAATTTCAACCAATCGTTAACTAGTTATAATTTTGCAGATTTTTCTGTTCAATAGTTGCTGGCTGCGGCCATATTGAACACAATGTTTTATCTCTTCTGAGTGAATTAAAATGCTGTTTTGTTTTGAGTTTATTTATATCATTAAATTGGAATTGACAAATTAAAGTCGGTTATCATTTTGTATGAGAAGTGCTAATGGTATTCTTTACAATAGATTTAAACAGATAGTATGTATTTATATATTTTGAAAAAAAGAAATAGAAATTGTGTTATTTCGGAGTTACGGATTCGTATTTTAAAATTTTATATATCGCAGAAATTAATCGTTTGTTGTACTTTCATATTGGCGCTGTTAGATGGTCTTTTAATGCACGAAGGGGAGATTAGTGTTAGTATAACCTCCTTAGAGACATCGCCCCAGCCCCCATACTTCCGGTGGTAATGTCGCCAGCTTTGGATCTGCAATGGGTATAGATACACGGCCGACTATTCTGACTGAGGTTTTCCAGAGGTTTCACCTCAGTTTTACCACGTGAATACCGAGATATTACTTTAAGTAAAACCCTGGTTGCTACCTTTCCCATCCTCTTCCCCACCCGACCCGAGCCAACTGAAGACCTTAAATTCAAATTCATTCTTTGCAGGACGAGAGATACCTTCGATCAATTCAGGAATAATTCAGAAATCGAAACTAAAGATTTTTACAATATCACACGAATGACGGGATAATAACAACGCGACCCTTCTCTATTCAATATCTTTCTAATATTCCACAAAGGATCATGACTGTAATTTAAACAAAAAACTAATTTGGAATATAATTAAAATCAATCATAAATTATTAAAATAGAATTAATTAAAAATAATTGAGCAGGGGTGAGATTTATATTGCTGTAACAAATAAATTATTTTCTACAAGGGAAGACAGTTTCCATTTCATGCTATGAAAAAAAAAAGAATGACTAGACAAAAGATATATTTAAGAAAAGAATTAAGAATGTGTTTTTCTCTGGGAAATTACATGGCCTCCTGAAAGCTTAGGTCCTTTTTGCGTTAAATATGTTTTGAGTTCTCCATATATTTTATAGTATGCCTAAAAAAAGTTTGATTGCAATATTTCAATCAGCAGAATTCAAGAAAATAACATGTCATAGCCCCTTCAGTTTGTTTACAGACTTTTAAAGCATATATACTCAAAACTTTAGTTTGTGCTAAGTTCGCACTAATATTTAACACAAAATTATAATGGATTAAAAACAAAAAAGTTGCGATCTGAACCACGATATATATGGACTTTGTAAGTTAATATGTGGCTTTCTTCTGTGCTAGGAATGTTAAATTAGAACAGTCAAAATTAAACTGAAACTTTTAAATGAGACCAGAAAGAAGGTTGAAAAAATATATCGAAGTACTGTAAAAGTGAATCAATCTATATTTGTTAGTTTTAATGCGAGTTAAATCACGCGAAACATTGAATTTGTTACATTCGGAACCCGTCTTCGTAAAATATAAGTGGAAAGTAAAAAATAATTTCTATGTATAAAAATAATTAAATTAATAGTATAATCTTTTTCACCTTATTTCCAAATTAATCAGGAAGAATATTATACCATTATCTATGCACGCTACCGCTGCTACCTTTCAGCAAATTTTCGAATTAAATCCTACCAATTTATTAAATTTTAACGTAATGTTCTAATCATTGAATTAATTCTTTAATTGAATGAATTTAAAAATAGTTTACGTTTACATCTATGGCCTAAGACCACGGATTCCGCCAGGATTTTCAGTGTGGAGGAGTGTAAAGTCAAAATTGCGAGGGCGTAAGTAGAGTTTTGCACCGTAATTTTTTTTAAGTTGGGGGTGACACTCCCACAGGGGAGTCTGGTGGAATCACTGCCCAAGACCTTCATGATATGAGGAATGAAGTCCCTCGGAGAGCACTCTTTTATAGAAAGTGGTATCCAGAGCTTTATTCGAGGACAATTTTGGAATTCGAAAATCCGAGTAAATCTAAGTCAAGATAGTAAGTAGCAGGTCTTGAACCCACATCTGCTCAGTGCCGAGCCGAAATACGCGATCAGTGGGGTTGAGTTGTTAAAAGTAAGTTGATAAATTACGATTTTTTTTTGTTTTCGTGAAAACGAATAAAAAAAAACTCCTCGACAAAACATTTTAATTTCAAGGTTAAAATGTTAATTATTAGGCAAGGAATAATTTTTGTTTGTACTATGATAATGAATTCTGAATTTATTTTAAGGTCTTTAGGCAACTATGGCTCAGGCCGTACTACGAAAATGAAAGAAGAAACTCAAAAGTACAGTGGTTGGTTGGAAGCTTGTTCGTTTCATTATGGAATAGTTCCAGGATTTGAAGTCAGAAACCTGCCAATGTACTGCAGTTTCCTACAGACAAATGCCGGATTAGCACTTTGCAGCAACGCCAGGGCTACCGCTTTTGAAAATTTGGTCTGCTACGAAATTATAGTTTTTTTTTTTTTTTTTTTTAGTAGATTGGCAACCTGTATGTAGCTTTAATTTGCTTTAAAAAAGACTTAAATACAAAGTTTTAGTGGAAGTCAAGAATATATAATAAAGTGTCCTATTAAAAATAAAATGAAGTCTTGGACCCTTATCTGCTCATATCTTATGCATGAATTTATGCTCATTATGATAATGTTAAATTAAAAGTAATGATTGAATTACAACAGTATTCAGGTGAAACAATCCCTAACATTCAAACTGTTCAGTTGTGGGATCCATCATTACTATATTTCCAACAGAGATGATGCCCACAGGACGGGACCTACAATTTATAGTACCACTTAATATGTCCCACCGGGTATCAAACTCGGGACCACTTTAATATAAGACAACGAGCGTAACATCTCATCAACTGGGAACACTTCTTCATTATGCATGCTAATATATTTATATACGTTTTGCATTGTAAATAATAATAATAATAATTCTGTGTTCTTCCCGAGGTAGGATTCTGACCCGAAAATTGAACAGATTAAGGTTTGCCATTGTCTATTATCAGAAGAACTATAAGTCCTAGCGACAAGGCCTACAATTTAAAGAGAAATATCAACTTCTTATGTCCCCATCGGGAATCGAACCCAGTAGTTTTTGATTACAAGACGATGTACGAAACCGTTCATCCAAATGAGATAATAATAACAACAATGAAATAGATATTGAATTATAAAAGCATTTTCGATCGCTACTAGAGTGCTGGAAAGAGTGAGAAAAAGCTTGATCTGTGTGTATTTCCAACAATATGGATTTCTCTGACTGCGTGGGGAGGGGGAGGAAAAGAAGCAAGCATGTGTGCTCCGCTTGTTTTAATGCTCTTCACCGTATTAAAATCTCCTTAACGCAAACAGCACTCTCATCATTGGAGCTTGTTAATGGTTAAATTGCATGGTGGGTCCGATTTCTCTCACAGCCTTAATGAGCTAAATGAATTGTGTGTGGTACACACACATTACAGAGGTATATCAATATATATATATCCTTCCGCTCGGTTGGGGGGACAAAAAAAAATCGAAGAGGATGAGGCAAATTCGAGAACTACACTGTAAAAACAGTACACTTCGTGTACATTTCTGTGCATTTTAAATGTACAAGACTACTAAAAAGACGGTTCTTGCTGCGTAGGAAATAATAATAGAGCTTTTGACGGTTGTGGGGTTAGAACCCGGGTCATTTCCCCCTTTTACAAATACATGATTAACTTCTGACATTCCCTGTACACATGTTAACATTTTCTGTGCATAGTACTAAGACAACTTCAAGCAGAAAATAAGTGCAAAAAATGTACGAGAAGTGTACTTCTTTTTACAGTGCGGTAAATAGAAAATTTAGTGTTATAAAAGTTTACAAGATTAGGTAAAATTTAAAGATAAAATGAATGGCCACATTTCTAAAAAAATAAATTAAAAAAATATTGAAATATAACAGGTTAAAGAAACAGTAGAATATTTTTTCTCTTTGCACTTTAAATATTCGGGAAAGTTCTTCATTAATCTCGAAAGTTTTTTTGAGAATTTTAGCATAACCATGTAAAATAGTGCCTTATTATACTTTGTTTCTTAAAAATAAAGCGCAATATGTCGCAAGATAATATGATTGTAGATGTTTTTTTAAAAAATAGACAAATATATAATTTCCTATGACAAAAAAACTGTCATTTATTCAAGAGATGATATTTTCGTCAGTTACATTAAAAGGAATTAGCGGGCTACATAATTTTCAACCGTTTTCTCTTATTTAATAATAAGAAAACTTTTTTTTTTAAAAATTCCATTTTGTTTTAGAAGAAAAAAAAATACTTATTTTATTTCTTCCTATTTCATTCGAACAAAAACAAATGAACAAATTATTATTACAATAAAGACAAATATGCACAACAATGGGTCAAAATTGATGTTCGTGTAGAAGGGAAAGGGGCAATGTATGATGAATTTCACGGGGGAAGATAAGAACAATTCATGTAATTCTATTTTCGATTACTGGTCGGATTCGATTGCAATGATTTAATAATTATAAATGTGTGTGTGTCCTGTGTTTTGTTTTTAATGTACATTCTAGATTTCTCGTTGTTTATTCAAATTCACTGTTTCATCGTTTTATGTATAACTCTTTGAGTGTTTGTCCATCTTTCTTTCTTTCTTTTTTAATACCAAGAACCCAGGGTATTTTTTTAAAATGCGTCTATTACGTTTCTGTTTTGAGCTGCATGGACACTGTTGTATTTAACAATTGTGGAAAACTAAGCTTTGTTGTGAAATTATATAAAAATAAAGCATCTTCTATAATTATCATATATCCTCATTTACTATTTTGTTGTAGGTGCCAAGAATTTAGAATTATTTTTTATTCTTAAAAGGAACAATTAAAATGAATTATGATTTTCTCCCGAAAGATTACAAATTTTCAAATTAATCCTTTCTCAGTTTTTGTCTAAAGGTCCAACACATATTTTCCCCCATATCAAAATAAAAAAAAAAATATATAATTTTGATAGTGTGTTCGAAACCCATACGTTTAAGAATTTACTTTTCAGAGAGAAATAATGTATGTGCCTTGACAAGCACAATAATGTAAGAAGCTGTATTGTTATGATTAATAAGGGGGCGGGGGGCTGAGAAGAGGTACTTTGATAATGTGACTAAAGTGTGTATGAAAAATATCTAAATTTGGATTTTTAAAAGAAACATAAATACTAACAATTGGCGACTTTCAAGTGATAACAGAGACACTACAGAGTTGATGTATATGAATTATCTTTTCTATATTTTCTAGAAAATAATTCAAATAATAAAAAATAAAGATGCTATTCTTTCTTCAAATGTGTAAGTAAATAACAATAATAATAATAAAAAACCCAGCAAAATGCAGTTGTAAATACCGTAAATAGAAATACAATTCCTTTTTTCTTCAGATTGTATGATTCCAAAAATTTAGAAGTTATTTAAGATAGTTTTTAATGTCAAAAAAAGAATAACTATTTTTCTTCAAAATTTTTTGGGTCTAAAAAATATATTTTTCTGCTTCTTTAGGTTATAATAATTAACTATAATTACTATACTGCATTTAGTGTAATAATAAAGTCAGAAAGAATAACAGTATTCTCTTTCTTTTTTTTTAAAAAAAAAGAGCAATGAAGGTGGAATGATCTGAACTTGTGATAATAAAAAAAAAGGAGTGATAGATTTTTAAAAGCTCATCTCATGTATTACTATAGTAATAATAATAATAGCTGGCCTTTAAAACAATGAGATTCATTTAATAATTGTAAATATAATATATATATATATATTTATAAACGAATTTTGAGACTAGCTTAAAGATCTTTTGTATTTCTTTGTATATTTTATCTTTCTCACTGTAAATCTGTACACGGGGGAGGTTTTCTTTTTTGTCTTCTTTAAAACCAACATAACTTATATTTACTTCCATTACCTGTATGATCTAGATACTGTACACAAACACACGATAATATGTTCTCTTTTTGCAAGAAGCAACTCGCGTTTCAATTGTTTTTCTTTTAATCTCAAAAAGTTCTTTCTTTTTCCTTCACAATGATATTCTTTCAACGTTGTTTTTCTTATTTTTTTTTCCTTTTTGCCACCAAAAATAGTGAAAAAGTTCGTAACTAACTTGAAGTAGTAGTTCTGGTATTACAATAATAATAATAGTAATAGTTATATTTTACCCTCCTAAGTAAACTAAGCCTAGAAAGGATTAGTTTTTTTGTTGACACCCTGCATTTTGAACATTATGTTTGTTTCGTGTATCCTGATAAATAATGATTTTTTTCTTAAATATTAAAAAAAATATATATGTATATAATTATACGAGTATTCGTATACAATATATATACAAAAAAATGCTAATATCACTATCTGTAATTTGAATGATATATTATCACTTTAATATTTTTTTTAAAAACGAAACCAAATAATTTTGTGAGAATATTTCTGAACGAGGTGTAATTTACAAGCTTTTCCCTATCAATTAATATTAGAATTAATTTGTAATATACAATGTATTTCCTATTGAATGCCAATAAGAAAGTTCTAGAAAAATAAATCATTTTTGATAGGCAAAATACGTTTTCAAATTTGGAAATTTTCTGTCTCAGTATAGGTTGTAAATTTTAATTTTTTTTACCAATTAATTTAAATTTTGAAAGCACACAAAACAAAAACTAAGAATTTTCTTGTTCTGTTGATATATAATTAATCTATTGTGATATATTGTAAAACATACGAGAAATTCAGTTTGAAAAAGGAAATTAAAAAAAAAAGTAGTTTTGTGAGTTGATAGACGTAAAAAAGTTATGTCGTCCAACTTTACGCTGAATACGTTTTACTAGAAAGTTTCTACGCGAGAAACTTGTTTGAAAATTGTTTCTTTTACATGACAGAATTCACTGATAAACTGACACCTAATTTATTAATTTTTCAATTTAAATAGTTCTTGAACTAAAATTTTGGTTTCAATAAATTATCTCAGAGAAGGAAATATCAAAATTTATCTTGATTATAAGGAAACTGATGCCCAATACACGGTACATATATACAGTGCTTTCAGGTATTAAGCAGAAAAATTATACTGAAAGAAATCTATATTGAAACCAAAGATACGTATTTTGCCATATCCTAAAATTTAATTTTGTCCAAATAAGCAAATAAAACCTCTTTAAAATATAGAATGTTCATCGTTTTGTAACGGTTCAAAGTTGTTGCTTTTTTTAAAGAGAAAAACGTAAGTTCCAAAGTTTATATTTTTGTCC
>JAGDQP010033685.1:0-20535 GCA_022664845.1 Lepisma saccharinum | reverse complement strand
ATCATCATCATCATATTCAGCCGTTTTCTATCCACTGCTGGATGAAGGCCTCCCCCTTTTCTTTCCACATATCTCGGTCTGCTGATATCCTCATCCATGTAGCTCCTGAAAAACGCTTGATTTCATCTACCCATCTTACATTTGGACGTCGTTTCGGTCGTTTCTTTTCTCTAGGAATCCACTGTAGTACATTTGTCGTCCACCTTCCATCTGTTCGTCTAGCTATGTGACCGGCCCATCTCCACTTCATCTTCTTCGCAGTCTTGATTACATCCTCTACCTTTGTATATATATATATATATATATATATATAGAGAGAGAGAGAGAGAGAGAGAGAGAGAGAGAAAGAAAGAAAGAAAGAGAGAGAGAGAGAGAGAGAAATTTCATTTACTATAACTTATAACTTGGCACGTAACATATTTTGTGTATTTTGCTACTAACATCTTCTTTGTAAATGATAAACGTAAATAACAACATATTATCAAAAATTATAAAACATAAATATCGTGCTCCATTTTTAAGAACTGATAGAAACAGACATTTTCTCTTGTCTTTAGTTCATAACGTTAGTGTTCTATGGAATACTCGATTTATTAACAAATAAATAATTACATAGTAACCATAGGTTTCAACGTTCGTTTTCGTTTCTCCATATTCGGTAAGGATCTTTTCTACTGGACAATTTAAAATTACACTTTTCAGTAAATTTGAACCAATGGTTCACCTAAAGTAAAAATAGTATTACGTTCCCTCTTTTGGTTTTTGAAATGCGACTCCATACATTTTTTTTTATACCATTATTTGCTACATACTACAAGAAATCATAAATATATTTCCAGACCCCAGGACATGTAATAATGTTTTCTGTTAAAGAAAGGAAAATTGCAATCCTTGCTCATTCACGCACACACTCTCAAAATCACACACCGCCCACTCTATGTTAGTTGGGTGGCCTATCTTCTAGACTTAGATAAAAATAGTGTATAACAAAGTCATGTAAAGAATATATTGGCCACGACAATACAGTTCGAAAGCTTAATAGAGGATTTTTTCACTCAATACAAAACATTCAAGCAAGCTTTGATTACTCTTCGGCCGTCGAAATATTCTCGGATCGTATTTCACTTTTAAAAATCGTGTTTATTGAACAAAGTATGCTATCATAGTTCAAGAGTAGGAAATGGTTGAAAAAACAAGTGTGTGAAGAACAAAATTAATTTTGTTTCTTTTATGTATTCTCTGCAGTGATCCGAACGACTTCGCATTTGGAAACGCCTTTTTTCGAACCCACCGTCCAGTCATCCGAACTGATAGTTTTCTTCAGTTACACCTAACTAATACCGAGATGGTACCTTCAAACTGGTCCCTGCCCGACTCATTTCCCTAACCTGACCTGAGTCAAAGATGGCGAAATCCCGAAAGTATAATTTAACGTCCTATCTCAAAGGATGGGTATCACTCCCTCCCCCATTGTCAACTTCACGAGAACACACCTCCAACTTAACAAATTACACGTTAAAAAAGCAACAGAAACTAAAAAACAAATTCTGGCGAACATCCTGCTTTCTAGCTAGGACACTTTTTATTTTGCGTACTGTACAGCTACTAAGGAACTTCTCGTAAAAATGCTTAATAATTCGATAGACAAAAAACACAGTATATAAATGGTAGTAAGTAAGCCTAGCTGGTGTTTATTTTAGATTCTTCATTTCCAAATTATAAGATCATTTGTTTATGTTGAATTAATCCAAGTTAATCAAAACCGGTTTGACTTGTTCATTTATGTTTGTATGTGAATGAACTGACGAGAGGACAAGGTAGCGTACATTCAAGTATCCGACTATGAATAAAATAAAAGCTTTAAAATTACACACAGGGTTCATTGAATCGAATATCTGGAAATAATGTTCTAATGTGTACAGCACTTCTATTCTAAATTTGCAACATTGTTTGCTGATAAGAACTTCATGCAAGGAATGAATCCAAGTTACGGACTGTGTTTTGCTGAACACGTGCGGAAACAACTTTGTAATTTGTTTCACCGCTAGAGTAGACCACCTGCGCTCTCTGGATTAAGAGATGTCTATGACTGCAGGTTGCTTTACTAAACACTCTGCAGAATATTTACGCTATTACGACAGATGGCGCTAGTGAGTCATGTACTCTGATTTAAATTATGCAGTTCATCAGTTTGTAAACGTACGTCGTTGCTGCTGGATTTGTAAGTAGATGTAGTTTTGTTTTCCTTTTAAGTGGTATGTTTTTATTATTTGTAGCATGCATATTAATAATAATAGTTGACACTCCTCAAAAAGACATGCAAAGTACTGTTGAGAAAAATAACGTTCTTGCAATGAAACTGCGCCATAGAACCTCTTTGAGGGGTTTAACTAACATCATGAATATACATACAAAACGATTGCTAATTTTAAATGGTGTAGGCTTGCTGCTAATGTGTCACAATTCATCACATTCGCAATTGTGTCTACCGAAGTGAATCAGTGCCGTTGTTGACATGTAACCATTCACGTCGAACGAGTTCGATGTAGTCGGTTCGATGACTTAAAAGTATTGCATAACTTGCGGTTATTAAAAAAAAAAAATGCGTTTGTTTCAAGTGACAATATTATTAAAGTTGATGGCTTACAGAGCAGCCAATATTACGTAATCGTTCAGCAGTGTTGTTAGGGGGGGGGGGCGGAGTCAAGGGACTACTTTGAATTTGGTGGAGTTATAGGATAGTTTTCGCAGGTATTAAAAACAATTATCGGGAAGAAAAATTAACTTACGAGAGGAACATTGTGACGTACTGTAGACCAAATATAATGTATTTAATGCTTTTCAAGTAGTGGAATGGGATCTCAACTGAACTGATAGCGTTGGTGTAATAGCACTGTTTACATTGCAAATGTAAACAATAAACTTAAAAGCATAACTTGCTCTTGTGTGCTTTAATGAAGACTTCTTGCATTCCATTATGCAAATACATTGAGAGTTTGTATGGCATTTAGCTCAGCTTTGCTAATCGTTTTTACGAGTCTGTAGTGATATTAAATTAATATCCACCTGGTATGAAGATATACATTTCTCTCCGTCCACTTATTAAATACAGAGTACCTTTTTTTTGCGGCATTCCAGTTACATGATTAGTTTCAATTAGTTCTTCACTTAACAGCATATCACGTGCATCTACTTTTGCTTATACTATGTTAAGAGTAGTTTGCGGTGAATCTTGTTAGCGTTTCTATTATAGTTAGTAGCTCGGAGCAGCTGGGAAACGGATACGTGAATATGAAGAATCAGCTAGGTCATGTTGTCCAATTATTACAATTTACAATTTTAGTTTCACCAGGCGAATGCTGGCTGGTACCTAGACAAATACCATGGCTGCTAATTTCCTTTTCTGTGTCCATGAAAGAGTGCCCGCCAAAGGTGTCATTTGAATTTTATTTATGACCTTTAGACATCTCAAAAGTACCATTTCAAGTGGACACTCAGATGTAGAAGATATAAAATCAACATACAAGACAGTACTCTGCATTGAGTGTAAAACAGCGCCAGATATTCATAAGTGGAGACAAACAATGCCATTACTAACTTCTTTAATGGCACCTAACCTTGACACAAACTTATATATACATTCTAGATCTGTGTCCACTTGAAATAGTTGCTTGTCAGCCCATAGGGTGGGGATGGGGAGAGGATGTTGGTAGATAGTCTGCAAGGATCTATCTTGGATGTACCTTCCCGTCATTCGCCTGGTGTGACGAAAACCGAAGGTGTCTTGCTGTCATCCCTCTCTGAATTTGAGTTTTATGGCCTTTAGGCAGCTTAGGCCGGGATAGGGCGTGGGAGCTGGCCAGTGCTTAGGAGATAATATCCTGGTATTTCCCTGTTGTGGCTGAGGAAAAACATCAGTAAGTAAATATAGGCAGCCGCTAGAATCGTTCCCAAATACTTACGAATGCCGACCTAACGCTCTACCAACTGAACTACGACCGTTTGGTCTGTCATCCCTTACGTGTGACAGGCCTAGTCGATAGATTAATGTTAACAAATTGCACTGAGTTCGGGGACAATTTCTAGTCCACGCAAAGACCATACCGTAATTTTGATATTGGCAAAGACGAAGTGAGCAACAGTTGCCTAAAAGCCTTAAAATTAAATTCAAATTCTCCGATCTCAAGGAAAAGAGCTCTTTTCAAGCTATCTGTCAAAATTTGGAGTCGCCGTGGCTCAGGCGGTAGCGTGTCGGACTACGAATCGGACGATCCCGGGTTCAAATCCCGGCAAGGACACTGGAGACTCTCGCAGTGTTCCCACGGCTTGCGCTCCGAGGTGCACTCATCCTCCTATCAAATTTAGTACCAGAGTTCCTTGGTACTCCTGGGCACCTTGGGAAGGTAATGACGGTCGAGCGTTGGTCTGACCACTTCAACTCCGTACCGTAGGTCAAGAAAAATGTGGATCGCTACCTCTACATCCCCCATGCGCCGTTCACGGTGCGTGCGTATCGCATAGCCTTTTACATTTTTTTTAAGGTACCTGTCAAGATTTAATCTACAGACACTAGAGCCGTCCGATGTAGACAGTCTAGGCCTACTTTTCTGATTTTTTTAAAAATTAGTTTTAATTTAATTTAAACAACAAAGTGCAAAAGTTCATGGAATTAATTATAAAAGAAAAGTTGGAGAATGAGAGAACGTTGAGAAACAGGCCAAAACATAAGATACGAAGACTTAACGTCAAACGAGAACATACGATAAAAGTTTTATCATGGATGTAAATTAAATGCCGAAGAGAGAGAATCATTGTGCTCGGTGAAATGTTAGTACGTCTCAGGTGTGTACATTTTCAATCCCAACGTCTGACAAGCGAGAGATTTAGGTCTGTCCCGTTTCTCTTCATTCTACTACGCGTATTCTAAAATAATATTTTGAATTAAAGCATTGGACAGTTTATTTTTTTCTTGTATCTCACGCCGGTATAATGAGGTTATTGAAGATATGGGCTCGGCTCAATTATAGATTAGAGCTCTTGTACACGAACTTTTAAATTTATTTTCTCAGATTCATTAATATAAGTTAGATGCTGTTAATTAAGGTTGTTCAAGTCTATTCGATTACATAATGTTAAAAAATTAGGTTACTTTAAATGTGCTGGATTTTTCTTTAGATGGACATCACAAGTTAAAAAAAAAAACATACAGTAATCTATTTCTGTACCTATGTAGCCAATATGAGTCGCCGTGGCTCAGACGGTAGCGCGTCTGACTATCCCGGCCAGGACACGGGATTTTACTCCTTGTTCCCATGCCTGGCGCTCTGAGCTGCACTCAGCCTCCTATCAAATTGAGTACCAGTGTGTGCTTGGTATTCCTGAGCGCCTCGGGAAGGTAAAGGCGGTCGAGCGTGGGACTGACCACCCCACCTCACTTCGTACCGTAGGTCAAGAAAATGTAGAGCGCTACATCCACATCCCCACGCACCGTTCACGGCACGTGCGTATCGCACAGAGGATAGCTTTACTTTTTTTTTATGTAGCCAATAGGGCTCAGAGATGTTCAGGTTTAATGAATAACCTGCGCAGAACCTGTAGCTGTAGTCTAACATCATTAGTGGAACACATTAATGAAAGATTTGGTAATAGTCTATATCCTAACTAACCTAGGGTTACCAGATTGGTAAAGTAAAAAAAAAAGGCCTACACTTCTCAAATATCTCTTACGCTTCTTACCGGAGCCGCGGTGGTAGAGTGCTCACCTCTTGTGTGTGGAGTCCTGGATTCAATGCAGGCTCGTCGTGCCATGTGGGGTTTGTGGTGGACAATCAACGTGTGTTTGATTTTTCATGCGTTTCCTTCCTCTTTTTTCTTCATTCCAACAATTATCCCATCATCCATTCAGCCTGTGCCTAAAAGCCTTAAATAAAATTCAAATTAAATATCCTTCTGAATGAGCCCCTAAAACAATCGAACAAGTGATGTTTTTTTGTTTTATTGTTGTTGCTTTCGACTGCTCACCCGAAACCCACTCTTTTTCACAGAACAATATTTCACCTGTGAAAATATGGCACTGAGTTTAGTAATTAGTGGCTCTGAAAGGGAACTACCATTTCAATGGATTTAAGGAATCTCGTTTTCTGCAGTATATTTTTCAAATTTGAACTTTCAAATCCTACTTGACTAAGAAAACTTTTAATAATCTTTCAATTCGTAACCTATAGGCCTATGAGAAGAGAGCTACAAAAGTGTATAGGCTACCCTGTAAATAAGTACATGTACTCTTTGAAAGAGTACGTATGGTAACCCTCAACTAATCTAATAATTAAGATAGCCACGTATTCCCGGTTACAAGACCGGTGGCGGTACCGCTACCGTAAATGCTGTAGTTAGGAGTAGTAGGGTTTACAAAGCATGCGCAATTGGCGCGCCACGGCCACCAATCATTAGATTTGACCACATGGAGGCCAAATTTCTCTTCTTTTCTCAGAATTCTCAACTTTACCGGTATCAAGACAGTGCTGCCGTTCACCACCGTCCTGAATTTCATGTTAGTGCAGCGAGTGAATTATTTTCGGTGCACCTTCGTACGCAGTGTAACTTGTTCAGACGTCGCTATCGCAGCTGTGTGTGTGTGTGCAGTAAAATTAGTCGTTCCCCTAAGGCCGCTTTCACATACGCGCGAGAGCGAGTTCTCCCGCGCCTGACTCGCTCTCGCTGATCCTTTCACATCAACGCGGGCATTGCCTGCGCGGGAAATCTCTGCAAACAGGGTTGCTGTGTAACCAGTTTTATTGACGTGGTGGCAATGGACACACTGATGATAATATGAGTACCAAGGAAATTACTTTAATTCGTTAGTTCGTTATTTAAAATGTATATCCGTGTGGTTTAAATCAATAGCCTGAATATTTGAACAAATGGCTCAGCTCGAAAGATTATTATTATTATTATTGCCTGTTGTCCTTCAGAAAACAACATCGGCTTGCCGTTGCTATGTGACTATTTGCTACCGAAAAAATATATTTTGCTTGTTTGGGATATCTGTCGAAATAGTGGAATAATTCCGAGATTTTTTAATTTTTTTTTTATTTTTCACCATTATTTGAAATGTGTATGGGTCGAAACCAATATTACTTAGAACAATTAAAGTAGCAAAAAGATTGACCTTTAATACAGTAGTGTCTCCGGTGGATGAGTGGTTAAGCGTGTAGCCTTGTAATCAAGGTGTCCCGAGTTCGATTCCCGGTGGGTACACAAATTGTTCGAATCCCACGTTAAACTGTAGATCCCGTCCTCAGGACGTCATCATCCCGTGGAAGGCAATGGCAAACCACCATGGGTTCACCTTGTCCAGGGATCTTCGGGTCAAAAACCTGCCTTGGGGTAGAACACCTATCATCATTAATCGAGTAAATAAAATGTATAACAGAAAATGAGTAAAGGAAATGTATTCTGTGTTCAAACTGATTTGCCGAAACCCAGTTCCGGTGCGTCCGGCCTACTTTAGTTTATTTAGACTGTGTAATGTTTTCTGCTTGTACAACAAATAGTTGTTTATTAATACTGTAGATATATGAGAAACGGGAATATGGTTCACTTTCATATTTTCGACATGAAACCACTACAATTTCAAGAAAAATGTATATAAGTAATTATTCTTTAAAATGACAATATATCTTCATAACAAAGAAATGACTTCTTGTTTACAGCTCTATGAACATTCATATCAACATTATTATGATCCAACAAGATGATTAACTTTTAATGAAACAATTCTAGCTACCGGCCTGGTGTAATTGTTGAAAATACAGCCTATTTCGTGGTGTTTCCTAGCAACACTGTTCTCTCTTTCCGCCCGCTCTCGTCTCGCGCTCGCGCTGATGTGAAACGGCTCACTTACTTCAATGTCTTGCTTGGCTTTCAGCGCCCGGAAAGTCTCGCCGCATTTCTAGCAGGGAAACGGGTGTTTTATCGTCTGCAGCGAGAGAAACCCGCGCTCGCGCTGATGTGGAAAGCCCAATTGCTCACAACGTATTTCTAAACCACGCGGGTGTTATCCGCTCCGCTCTCATGTGAAAGCGGCCTAAGGGAGTACTGTTTCACTTTTTTTTTATTTGCATGGTAATTCAGATGGTTTTTGGCTAATTTCAATATGAAGGTGCATTATTGTGTAACATGCATGTAATTTATGGTTAACGTCAATGAAACATAATATATGAGGACACCAAGGGCGCCCATTAGGGGGGGGGGGGCAAGAGGGGCGCTTGCCCCCCACATAGCCGGATAAAATTATACTATGAAAGATAGAAAACAAAAATAAAATGTTTATATGTACTTTCTATATTTTTTTTTATTTATATATTTATTGTCAAGACAAGCTTTGTAACCCAATTAGAGTGTCGATATTTAAAATACTCATTTAGAGACATTTTTATTACAATTTCTAAATGCGTTCGAAGACAAAGACATATCACATATATCCAATTCGATGGAAGTTCTACACATTTCATTGTAGGTAGTTAGATATTCTCCAGATTGGTGATTTCAAAATTATATCGTCCTTGCCTTTTTGCAGTGGAAGAGAGATCATTGGTGTCTACGCGAGTTTTTAATGACTGGACACGAAACTGTAACAATGATACCAAGTCTGTGTAGTATAAGCTATTTTGAATTATTTTTCTAGAAATTAGTGTTCTACGTCTTTGCTCTAATGAACATAAGCATAGTACATTTTCGCTAAGGTAGAAACGTTGTTAAATTTTCTTCCCATTCTTATTACAAATGCTAGAATTTTAAAAGCTTCATTTGTAATATTCTTTTGTGTGTCTGTTAAATGTTAATTTCATATCAAACGTGACACCAACATTTTTCATCTACGTCAGGCCTACTTATGAATGTAACAATTAAATCTATAAATCGTTTTATTTGTACTGAATGATTAAATTTCGTGTTTATTGGAAGTTGACTGATAACGCACCAGCTAGTAAAGTTGCCTAATCTATGCTGTAGTTTTATGGCATCTTCATGGAATTGATTTTAGCATATATTTGAGGTCATCCGCAAGTAGCACTTTTTCATTATCTGGTTAGAATTGCGGTGGCTCATTAATGAACAAGAGGAATAACAACGGTCCAAGATTCGAGCCTTGCGGGACTCATGACAGTGCTGTATATTCATCAGATTTGTGTTCCTTAAATAGACATCCTGCGATTAGTTAGATAAGAGCACATGACCCTAATCAAAGACAGAGAGGAGTGATGGTGATTTAATTTACCTAGTAATACATTGTGATTAAGTCTGTCAAATGCCTTTTCAAAGTCAATAAATTGCATCGACTTGCTTTCCTTTGTCCAACGAGTTTTCAATAAAATCTGTAACAATTGTAAGGTTCGTTACCGTGGATTTTTGTGACACAATGTCATGTTGTTTAGTTGAGATAACTGCGTTCAAATGATTAATAATTCGTTGATATACAATCAGAGAATTTTGCAAAGATTGGTAAGATTGCTATAGGCCTGTGGTTGGTAATTTCTCGTCTGTTGTTTGTTTTAGGTATAGAACAAACTAAAGCAGACTTCCATTTGTTAGGGAAGATACATGTTTTTGGTGCTAAGTTGAACGCAATCAATAGGGAATATATAAATTTATCAGTACATCCTTTTACTGTATACGAGGGTATACCATCAAATCTAAACTGTCGTTTTGGATTCTTGACAGCCTTTCCTATCTCGTTCAAACGTATTTGATCAACAGGTAGTATTCAGATTTGCTATCAAAATTACTGAACGGTTGAGAAGGGGATACAAATACTGATTGGAAATACTGTGCAAACGTATTAGCTATTTCTTCATTGTTACACAAATCTGACCTTGAAAATTTAATATATTTTGGGGAAGATGTTTTGTTTTTAATAAATTTCCACAGTTAACCTGGATGATCATTGATATTATTTTTAGAATTTGATATAAAGGTCTTATATGCTATTTTTATGTCTTTCTTGACTTCCCTACGCAATCGAACAAATTCCTGATGGTAGGGGTTTGAATGATAGTAGGTAATGATATTAATAATGAAATTGATGTAAGTAAGATGTGGGAGGCAATTCGCGAAACAATTAAGAGTGCAGCGAAGGAACGCGTAGCTGAGAAGAAACAACAGAAAGCAAACCTTGGTTTGATGAAGCATGCCTTAAGCTTCATGAAATACGAAAGCAAGCCAGGCAACGATGGCTAAGCAATAAAAGCGAAGCAAATACCAACCACTACAGTAACGCGAAACGAAATGCCACACGCGGGTTCAGAAACAAAAAGCGAGAATATCTGACGCAGAAGATTCAGGAGATAGAGGAAAACGGCAAGACAAATAAAATAAGAGATCTATACAAAGGGGTAAACTCGTTAAGAAAAGGTTACCAGCCGAGGTTAGGAATGATTAGAAATGAACGTGGAGATCTTCAGGCGGATCCAACTAAAATTGTCGATGTGTGGAAAAGTTATTTCATAAACTTCTTAATGTACACAACGGGGAACAAACAGAGGAATTTGAAATCCATACCACAGAACCGTGGATTCCCGAATCTAGCGAGATCGAGATTGAAGTGTTGGTAAAGAAATTAAAAAATTTCAAATCACCAGGAATAGACAAAATTACATCCGAATTAATCAAAGCAGGAGGAACGGCACTAACCAAGGAACTACATCAATTGATAAGTTCTATATGAAGAAAGGAGCTTCCAAAAGAATGGAAAACCTCAATAATAGTTCCGATTTCCAAAAAAGGCGATAAATCTGACTACAATAATTACCGCGGAATCTCGTTACTTCCAACCTGTTACAAGGTATTAAGTAATGTTCTGTTAACACGCCTAAGTGTATACGTAGATGAAATAACTGGAGGTCACCAATGTGGATTTAGAAGAAACAGATCCACGTTGGACCAGATTTTCGCATTGAGACAAATTTTGGAGAAAAAAATGGGAATACAATGGGACGGTTCGCCAGCTATTCATTGATTTTAAGAAAGCATATGATTCTATCAAAAGGGAAAAGTTATACAGTATCCTGATACGATTTGGAATTCCGAAAAAATTGGTTCAACTAGTGAAGATGTGTCTCAGCGATCCTATAAGCAGACTACGGTTAGGTAATAATATGTCAGATAGTTTCAAGATTCGCAACGGATTGAAACAAGACGATGCCTTGTCACCACTACTGTTTAACTTTGCGTTAGAATATGCGATTTTAAAAACTAAAGGTGACAAAAAAGGACTATCATTGAATTGTTTGAATCAACTGTTCGTATACGCGGATGATTTAGATTTAATAGGGGACGATATAGATGCACTACAAAGCAACACCGATGTCTTAGTAGAAACGTGCGATGAGATAGGTCTACAGGTAAACATAGATAAAGCAAAATACATAACAAGAAGCCGAAACACAGGGAATGAAGGAAATAAAAACATAAGAATTAGGGATGAGGTCATAGAGAAAGTAAACAAATTTAAATACTTGGGAGCATACGTAACAAGCAAAAATGAGGTCACGGAAAAAATAAAAAGTCTCCTAGTATCGGGCAACGCATGTTTCTATTCAGTCCAAAAACTTCTAACATCGCGATTAATATCAAGGAATTTGAAATTGAAAATATACAGAACGGTTATTCTGCCGGT
The DNA here is from genome assembly GCA_022664845.1 of Lepisma saccharinum. Taxonomy (NCBI): domain Eukaryota; kingdom Metazoa; phylum Arthropoda; class Insecta; order Zygentoma; family Lepismatidae; genus Lepisma; species Lepisma saccharinum. The sequence goes on along the minus strand of JAGDQP010033685.1, from coordinate 8,861 downwards.
AATACTTTACGGTTGCGAAAGTTGGAGTACGACCCTAGCAGATGAACATATATTACGTGTGTTTGAAAATAAGGTTTTGAGAAAGATATACGGGCCGAAACGCGACGAGATGACTGGAGAGTGGAGGAGACTGCATAATGAAGAACTCCACGGACTGTACGATTCACCAGATGTTGTAAAAATAATGAAATCGCGACGACTAAGGTGGGCAGGCCATGTAGCTCGGATGGGGGAAAAGCGATTTTATATTATCTTGTTTGGAAGGCCGGATGGAAGGAGATCATTGGTAAGACCGAGACGTCGTTGGGAGGACAATATTAGAAGGGAGATTCGAGAAGTAGGTGTTCGTGATGTAAACTGGCTTGATATTGTCCAGGATAGAATCCAATGGCGAACGTTTGTTACTGCGGCGATGAACTTGCGAGTTCCATAAGCCATATAGTTGATTAGTTAGTTAGGGTTTTGAATTTTCAATTTTGTATGTATAGACTTTATGTGATAAGTTGTTTTAACCTTGAGTTTCCTAATAATGTCTTTAGTAAATCATCACGGATGCTTTGGGACAGTTTCTTTTGCAGGGGCACATTTGACAAATATTTCATAAATAATATTTTAAAGTTTACTAAATCATTAACATTATTATACTCTTTTAAGCATTTCCAATCAACGTCCAGTACACTGTAAGGTAGGTTTAATGTACTTCATGACATGGTTCTTTTTGCGCCCTTAATTTAGTAAATATTGTAGTGGTTATCTTGTTGATAACTTAGTAAATCATAGAAAAACTGTCACTTTATCCTTGCCCCCCCAATCACAAGATGGGCGCCCATGGAGGCCACCAGTGACTACAAATGGACACCAAAAAATACTTCAGGTGGCCTCATTGGCCACCAAATTTTCTCTGGTGTGACTGAAGAAAAACTCTGGATAAACCTGTCAGGATTGTCGGCCGCTGAGTTGCAGTAATTCTTGTATTTGGTATTTTCTATATAGGTAAGTATACATACTGCGATTATTTCTTTTAGTCGAGAAGTATCGGTATAAAAATTGAATAACCGGTGTATCATACCAACGTATACCGTCCAATTTAGAGCACTGGTTCGGACCCAACATTAAACTGTAGTTCCGATGGAAGGCAATGGCGAGCCACCATCGTTGCACCATGCCCAGGAACCAGTGTTTTATGATCTGCCTTCGGGCAGAATACCTATCATCAGAAGGAAGAGAATATAAAAGTGATCTAAAATTGATCCATTCATAAGTGTAGAGCAGTGGTTCCCAACCTTTGTTGTTCGCGGCATACTAGTGTACGAGTTGGCAACAATGCGGAAGACTTACTACACTACAAACCAATAATTTGCCTGTAAAATAAAATATTAAGTGACATTATTTTAAGTACGTACTTTTACCAGCAAAACCAGTCTCAGAAGTTTCGCGGCACACCGGTTGAGAACCACTGGTGTACAGAAATATTTATAAAATGTAAAAGAACTGTGCTTTTTGTTTAGTGTTATCGTTTTCAAGGTAAGGCAGTGTTATTTTATTTTGCAGATGTTTTGCAGCATCCTATTTTAAAACCTTGTTTTTCTCAATCTCTTCTGTTGTGTTTCTCATGCTTTCTATAGCCCCATTCATCCTAACCGAATCTCTTACAAGATAATTTATTACACTTGGCAAAAAGCCGTATATCATTGTATATAATCATGAGCGGCGTGTCCCCCATCGTGGTAACAAAATGCTCACCTGCATTCCAGGTTATCTTGCTTGGAAATTCTGTTGCCATGTTTTTTCCCCCTTTCTTTGTGTTGTGTTTTATTTCGAGTCTAGTTTTAACACTTACTATACAGTGCGAAATTATGGAATTGCTTGCGGGTGACTACTTTGTCATCTCAGATTTTCACGAGTGTTCTTATAGGCGGACTACATGGAGGATTCCTGTAAAGCCAATCGACGTGATGCCAGGGAGTACGCTACACCCTCCCTAGACTTCGACAACACCTCCCTAAGGAAAATCTCTGAACACCATCCCTAAGGGGGGTGTTCTTTCGCGACATTTAATAGTGAGAAATTCCTGGAATTTGGATTTACAAATACGGCAATTATGGTAATACACAATCAAATCTTGGTAGCAGTTTTGTATTTATTCCGAAAAAATAACTTCTTTTGGGCTACATTCTTTTCTTGTCGCCTCACAAAAATCCATCAGAAGAAATAAGGCAGAAAACGATAAATATCCCCGTATGAAAACACCTGTTTGGTGACTGCTCCCTGCGGTGTTAGAGTGCAGAGATGATAGACTCACTTCAGATGCACATCAACATTCACTCATTATCTATTCAATTGTTTTGTGTGCATTGTGGAAAAAGCGAAACGCGTCACAATGAAGAGGAGGATTATTGAAACAAAGGAACTAAGTTTAAGAGCTCGTACATATGTATTTATTTTTCTAATTTAAGTGAATCTTTGTTTCATAGCTAAATAAATGGAAATAAAAGTAACAATGTTTACAAACTTGATGCGCCGACCTTTCCAATACCTAACTCTGTGTTCTTCAGGGTTTTATTTCATCATTCCTCAAGAGAAAACAGGTCGAATTCATCCATGTCAACGGTAACGAACATTTTGTGAAACAAAAGCGATATAAAATGAAACACCGAGTGGTCATGGCTCAATGCTTTGGCATTGGCTTCGCATTCCGGAGGTCCAGGGTTCCATTCCTGGAGACGGCCATCCTGGCTGAAGTTTTCAAGTCTTATCAGGCAAATGCCGGGATCATATCTTATTTCAAGGCAATGTCCGTTTTCGTCCAATTTCCTTTCCCATTGGTCATGCTTGTTGTTGCTAAGGTCCAATGTAAAATAGTCTCCGAGTTGTACATGGAGATACCAGAAATAAATAAATCTTCGGATGTGTTGACGCTGCTGGACTTGTAGTTTAAGCTCGTGATGTTTAGACATATACTCACACATACAGTTACATTTCTGTTTATTATGATTCGCCACTTTCTTTCTTGCGGTTCGGAAATCGAAACGGGAGGTGAAGCCGTGGTCCAGCAAGGATTTGTTTATGGGTTGGCTGAATTTTGATACTTATTCAGTATCGTGATAAATATTAGGGAGACACTTTGAATGCAAGAAGGAGCAAATTGGGATCATGGGAGCCAAAGTACAGCTGCGACGAGAGCCGATGCGCTGATTACATACTACCCAACGAAAAGCTGTTTGAATTTTATTTTATTTATGGCATTCAAGCATCTCAGGCCGAGCTAAAAGCCGTCTGGCACACCTTGGTGCTCTACGGAATGTCGTACCATTAGTTTAGGTTTTAGTTAGTAGACATGATTGTAGGTGTTCGAAACGTCAGTGTGGCAAATTTCTGCATGATTTGAAAAAGAAACGAGATCATGAGTAATATTTTCTCGTCGTGAAAGTTTAAAGAATTTTATTCAAACGTCCATCAATGCTTTGATTTGTACCGACAGAAAAGCGAAAAATAGATACCAGAAACGTTCCTCCGGAAATATACAAACGTTTGTATATGTTAGCGACTAACTTGAAAATAACATTATTGATCAAAAGTTGAATTTTGCATTTTTAATTTGTTTCTGCTTCTCATTGAGCATTCCGAAAAAAAAAAAAAAAAAAAAAAAATGATATTTTACAACCCGTTAGGAAGAAGTGAATTTGTAAAAGTGGATGCCCTGATTTCAGGATTTGTTTGGAAGGTGTCTTCCCATTTCGCCTAATCCCATCTCTCCTAACGGTTTAGCAGCCACTGATGTCTCGAAGATAAGAATGTCCGCCATTTTAGGCGAGATGGGAATTCCCATCTCGCCTAAAATGGCGGTAAGACGTAAGGAGGGAATTTCTACACAGAAGAGGGAATTTATGTATTAAATTATTAACCATCAACACTACAAAACTGTGACATAGAAATTTTAATCACTCATTGTATATACGTTTTCAGTGGTGAATTGATTCTACAACTTGCTGGGATGTGATACTTGTAATTGTCCTTGTAAAATATTGTAATCTGACACACTGTGGTAATGTGCTATGAACAGTACATCTATCATATTAATATAGCTTGTGGTAGTAAATCTATTGGAAGTGCATTGAAGGTTGCAAGGCTACTATTGTTCTAGTGGAAGATACTGTTGTGAGTTCGTCGGGTCTGCATGCACATGAACCAAATACTACGAGGCAAGATATTGGTGAACAAAATGAAAGAAGAAATCCTACCTGTTCTGTACCAGCAATATATATAGGTATGTTAAGTCTAAAGTAGGGTATGTAGTTATTTGGATGGAGCTTGTATACAGGCCTACAAGTTTATATTAAGGCAACCACAAATGTAACAACTTTTGTTAATGGTGGGAATCAGTGTAGTAATGTTGACCCAGTATTTGACAGAAGCATTAGCATACTCTTTGCCATGAAAGGTCAGCAATTCTATATTTAATTTAATGGCAACTATGGCCTAAACCGGTTCAGTGTCGATTTCGGCCACGCAGAAAATTCCTGCGTGGCCGATGGAATTATCTGCGTGGCTATATCTATCTGGCATTTAGGGATTTTTTGTCAGCTACATGAGAAACACCTAAACCTACAATCTAAATATTGTTTATTTTGTTCCTTGTAGCCGAGAAACGACTAGAGGAAATATTTCTGAAAATGTATTGGCAGAAATTTCTACCTATTCTGGTGTTAAAAGTGTTCTATACAGGACTCGAAACAAATGTTTACCCGCGCAACCCAAGACAATAGAGGAGTTGAGCATAGAAGGAAGATGGCGACATACAAGTGAGGGGAGAGATTTTCTCTTGATTGACGACCAGCAGGACTCTAGCTGTATCCTTGTGAGTTTTGTCTTTTTATATTTTACTTAGCTGCATCCACGTTAATTCCGGTTTTAATTTGTCCTACAATTAATTCAGTTTTGAATATATATTCTTTTCTGTGTTTGGCTAAATTTGAATAACAAATCGTTTTAGGCATAATCAGATACAATCACTGGTATTAGACATTAGAAATTAGTGTGTAGGGTCGACTTTTTGAAAATGTAAAGTCACCTTTTTAACGCGTTTTTTTGTTTTCTTTTAAGGTTTTTGGTACAGTTGAAAACTTGCGGATATTATGTAACAGTGAGAACGTGCTGATGGATGGTACTTTTAAGTCTGCACCGCGTCTTTTCGCCCAGTTATACACTTTTCACGGAAAACACTTAGGGCAGGTGTTTCCACTCTTATTTTGTCTTCTGCAAAATAAAGACCAGAAAACATACCTACGTTTGGTAAATTTGATAAAAGCAAAGGCATCAGAAAGCGGTATGGACTTGGAACTTAAATGTGTCACGATAGACTTTGAAACGGCTGCAATAAATGCACTTACTTTGTTCTTTCCCAACATAAGCGTGAGGGGCTGGTTTTTTCATTACGCTCAGTGTGTATGGAGGAAAGTGCAAGATCTGGGACTAGTTTGTGAGTACAAAGAAAATGAAGAGGTTAGAAAATGGGTTCGGCGTGCAGCAGCGCTTCCTCTCATCCCATTAGATAGTGTTAGCGATGTGTTCCTGTTCATTCAGGAAAACGCACCAGATGTTCCTAACATAGAGGCCTTCCATGACTGTATGGTGGACACTTGGTTGGTCGAATATGGAGCATTATTTTCACCGTAAGTATTCATGGCTTGTTTTTCATTTGAACTAATTATGAACTGCACGTCAGGTTCGTTAACGCAGGCTCATTTCGATTCAAACTGTTCACAAAAAATTACAATAAAGAACTACTTAAGTTATAAGAATATTCTTTGATAGCTCCATATTTTAATATTCATAGTTAAGTTCGTGTATAACAAGAAATATCATGGTCGTCGTGAGAAAGCAGAAAGAGCATCTAATAGTGTAAGCTAGTATTGTTCAGCTAAAATCCTTTATTAATATGGAACTGTAATTAATCTTATACTGTGATTTGAATTAGGTTTGTTCTGGCTATATCAAATGTGGCTAGTATAATATATTTACTTGTTTGGGGTATTTATTTATGGTCTGTATTCGAGATTATATCATCATCTTTTTATTCATTCCAGCAACATGTGGAATCATTTCAACAATGATAGCGGAAGGACAAACAATCCGGTGGAAGGCTGGCATGTTAAATGGAACAGGAAATTTCCAGGACACCATCCGAATACATTTTCATTTATCCAAGCCTTACGAGAAGAGCAAGCTTCGAATGAACTTACAATACGAATGTTGGAACTGGGGAATGCTCCTGTAAGGCAAAAGAAGAAGTGGAGAATAGTAGATGAACGAATCAGAAACTTAAAACAAAGACCAGTGAACGGAAACATCGAGACATTCACGTATGTTAACGCGGTATCGCATAACGGTCATATAGGATAGGTGTGTGTTTGCGTGTATATGTTGTTTCATATAGGACAAATAATTTTGATATGAACATTAATGTGCTTTGTTGGTGCAGTACTTATTTGTATTGTATTTGACAAAGATTGCCAATATCGATTGAAACGTAAGGTTATTGATTTTCTTATGTACGACAGATTAATACATAGAATAACTTTTCTGAAATGTGCTTATGATTTCACAATTTCATACTGTTGGTGGTTGATAATCTAGTACAAGAATTCCCTCTTCAGTGCAGAAATTCCCTCCTTGCATCTGACCGCCATTTTAGGCGAGATGGGATTAGGCAAGATGGGAATTCCCATCTCGCCTAAAATGGCGGACATTCTTATCTTCGAGACATCAGTGACTGATAAACCGTTAGGCGAGATGGGATGGAATCGTTTGGAAAGCCTCAATGAAGTCTGTCACTTTGGGCATCGATCCGAGAACCTTGGAATAAGAAGTGCATACAATTTCCACTAAGTTATTTTATCAACTGTGATGTAATTCTGATATACACTCCAGGAGAGCTTGAGAAAAGTAGAGCTTACTTATATTTAAAATGTATTATTGTTTGCTCTAAAGACATAGTTGAGGTAAATAATCTTTCATAGTAATTAAAATTTAATAGTAGATATCTGTCCAAATTTTACCAAATTAAGGCTTGCGAAAGCTAGACAAGTGCAAAAAGACAAATAAGAATATATAAAATTATTTGAAATATATTAGTTGTATTGGTAATTCATTCTAATCGATGAAAATGATTTCATTCCATCCAGAGGCGTAGTTTCCTCATCAAAATAAGTCAAATCGTATAACTAACATGTCTCATTATCCTGATATCTAGACAATACTGCATAAAGATTTGTTTCTTATCTACTGATCAAAGTTAAATAACTGCAGAGCACATTCAGAAGTTTTCCTCTCTAATACTACTAATGTACTAATAAACAAAGAATGTATACGGATGGGTGACGCGAAGGGAAAGAAACTAGGCTAGACTACGACGTTGCCATCTTTCCTTCAGATTCTCTCTCCCTTCTTTTCAGACCATGGTTCTCACACTCAGCTCTGTCCATTCTGTTTTTTGATGGTGTTCAGGCAGGGAATAAGACAGCTTTCTCGTGCGACATATAGCAACGCAGCCCACTGAGGAGAGAGAACATGTGGCAACAGTGTGTATGACGTATGACTCCACCTCTCCCGTCTTGTTGGTAGGCGTGCAGAACGAAAGATAGAGCGCTATTCATACCTTATTGTCCGTGTAGCAGGAACTCCCAATATAATAAGTTTATATAAATTGATTTAGTTCATAAAGTGCGAAACATTAAGGCAACAGTCGATTCGACTACCTATATGCGTTATTTACTGTAATTGTTTTATTTATCAAACACAATACTTGACGCTGAATCTAGCAAAATAATCATGGCTAATGTTCATCTTGATTAGGCATTAATCAGCAGGAAAATATAGAAGTATATCTTGAAGTTATTCGCTAAAGAAAAAGCCCCTCTGTATGACGAATTCACAATATTAATGTGTATTCAGCGTAAAAACTTTTCAAAGAGATTCTATTGTATATTTTAAATTGTCTGTATCAATATTAAAAGCATTCAGTGGTTATAAATTTATTTTTAACGTGGTTCATGCATCGAATCATAGATAAGAAATATTGAACGTACGCCGTCGATTTCTTCCAATGTGAACACTGATAAACGCGTGATAAAAATTACTTTCACTAAAATAGCCTAGTACTTCAGTGACCTAACCATTCCGATCTATTGGCGAAGGACGTGCAAAGGACTAAAGTTTACCATAGCGACCGAGCCACTACGTTCCTTGTGGGCTTGTACGTTAAATCCTTCTCAAGTATATCACGAAACAATAATGCATAGCAGGTATTTTCCCAGGATTTTGCGATCGGGGAGGAGATTATTTGTATATGTGTGCATTGTAGTGAAGAAGAGAACCTACTACATTAGTAGTGTTAGGAATGATTTCCTGAATCGTCAGCAAGAATTCTGTCCGGATTATCTTGTTAGAGGGTAATACAAACTTCAAGTGGTGTGTCAGGTAATTTGTATTTTGAAATATATCTGAAGCCTTTTAAACTCTCTATGAAGCAAATTTATATTATCCGTCCTTAGAAGATCTGCCGTTCGTAACAATTTACACTAATGATTGGTAGATGTTTTGCTCTTTCCGCATTGTCTTTATTCTGCATTATTAAAACATTTGCATTGGCTAATTAATACTAGCATAATCTGTGTTATCTTGAATATTATTATTTCCAATTGGTAGAGAACGGCCGTTCCACAAAAACATCAGCCATATTTGTTTTAACACATAGTCAGTAAACCAAACCTTAAGGCTAAATCGAAGTGGGGTTTCCCGCTTTTTTTCGTTTTACGTCAATTATTCAAATTTCAGTATAGGAAAACAGAAATTGACTTTCA
>JAGDQP010033684.1:0-19472 GCA_022664845.1 Lepisma saccharinum | reverse complement strand
CGAAATAATTTAGGCGAGAGGAATGTCACTATTCAACAAACAATATAAATTGATAAGTGCTATATGGAGCAAGGAGGAGCTTCAAAAGAAACGTAAAACCTCAATAATAAATGTGGTTTATAAAAAAGGGGATAAATCGGATTGTAAAAATTATCGCGGAATCTTGTTACTCCGAACACGTTAATAACTATTGAATAATATTCTGCAAACACGCCTACGAAAGTATACGTAGATGAAACAATGAGGTCCCCATATAAATTTAGAAGAAATAGATCCACGTTGGGCCAGAGTTTTGCCTTGAGACAAATAGTAGGGAACAAATGGGAATACAACGGGACGGTTCACCAGCTGTTTTTGATTTTAAGAAGCATATGATTCTACGAAAAGGGAAAAAAGCTATACAATATCCTGGTACGATTCGGAATTCCGAAAATGCTGAATCAACTAGTGAGGATGTGTCTCGGCGACATCATAAGCAAAGTACTAATAGGTAATAGTTTGTCAAATAGTTTTGTAATTCACAACGAACTTAAACAAGATTATGTTTTATCACCGGTATTGTTTAACTTTACATAAAAATATGGTATTCAAAAAATAAGAAGACGGAAGGGACTACTAATAATGAATGGCTTGAATCAACTGTTCGTATGCGTGGATGACGTAGATTTATAGTCTTAGTAGAAGCTATGAGTTGAAATTGGTCTACAGATGAACGTAGAGAAAACAAAATACATGCTAACAAGCGAAACACGGAGCATGAAAGGGATACACACATAACATTTAGGAATGAGAGCAAAAAGGAAGTAAACACATTTAGATACTTAGGAGCATATGTAATAAGCAAGAACAAGGTCACGAAAGCATCGGATTGCGCATATTTCTATTCAGTCCAGAAAGTTCTAGACTCGCGATTAATATCAAGAAAGTTGAAACTGATAATATATAGAATGGTTATTCTGCCCAGTAATTCTTTACGCTACCGAAAGATATACGGGCCGCAACAGGACGAGATGATCGGAGAATGGATGTGACTACGTAATGAAGACCTCTATGGACTGGACGATTCACCGTAAGTTGTGATAATAACGAAATCGCGACGCCTAAGATGTGCAGGTCATGCAGCGCGGATGAGGAGGAAACGAAGATTAAATTCCATCGTGGTTTGTAAACCGGATGGAGAGATTTCGTTTAGAATACCGAGGTGTCGTTGGGAGGACAATATTAGAATAAATCTCCAAGTGGTAAGTATTTGTGATGAAAATTGGCTAGACAATGACCAGGAATGAATAAGTACATAGCTCCACTAAAAATATCGGTCCAAGTTTACTAATCAGAGAAGCACTCGAATTTTCAGTTACAAATGGCACATTGATCTTATTCAAGATTTTCTGCCATCAGCATGTACAAACTGATTCTCATTTCGTATATATAGTTTCGTCAATATTGCCTGTGGATTTCCGAGAGCTACTACGTTGTAACATATTCACTTTGAGGATATATACATAGTAGGTTTAAATAATTAGACCTTCCCGTCTCTCCAGATAGCAACTGTCTTACGCTTCTACGCCCAGCGTCACTTGAATTTAAGTCACTAATGCTATGTTGATTTCTCCCACCTTGGAGTTCTGCCGTTCACTGGCGATGTCCAAACACATTCGAATCTCTGATATACACACTTGATAAGCCCTATCACACATCTTCTATTCAATCAAGCAAAATAAGAACAAACCAATATGAAAATCATAACTATTTTTTTTTTATTACACAGTGATAATATTCCACAAATGAAAGCACCAACCAAAATGTTAATTGATACACAATATCAACTAAATAATAAGATTAGTATTGTTACTGGGAAAACCAACGTCAATCATTTAATTGTATGTAGTAAAAATAGAAATATTGTTGCTACCTTATTTGAGTCACACCCTCTGCTATGTTTATAAAGTAGTTGCAGGTTGCAGGCAGAGGTCGTGCTGGTGTTTGTATATAGGAAACAAGCTCTGATGTCGTTGATTCACAAGCAGGAATTAGTACTGAAAAGAAAATCTGCTTTAAACAATGTACAAAACAACCTTTTGGGGGGCAAACATTTTAATACATTTTTCAATTTAAAACATTCTTCAGAGTGATGGACTATCGTCCATAAAAACGAGTATGATCAAAGAACTACTATTTTGTCATTTAGATTCAAATGAAACGATGTGTAAAGTTGATTCATGAACAAGGTTAAACTTTCTCTGAAATGGACATAGCTGTGCAACTCGTAAACTAACTTCAAAACCTTAGTCTTTTACTCGAGTTAATGTAGAGAAGCAGTATAAATAAAATTTCACGTCAAGCTTTCCCAAATATATAGGACGAACTGTGATAAACCAACACACTCACTCTAGTTTCTAATTAATAAATTTTAAAATGTGTAATACCTTTAGATTATCGCTTTTCGACATAAAACGCAATATTAGGAATACCGTTCGTGGTACCTTACTGCGTAACTACACACAATTGTACGGAATAAGACAGGGCTTTCGGAAATATCAGAAGTAAAGTATATGTTAGACCTTCTGTTCAACATGCACAGCAGAGCATGCAGTGAAGTTCTGCGTCACAAAAGTCAGTACTGTCAGAAGCATGTTATACAGGAACAAAACTTTATTACGAAATCGACGATTTCGAGGCAACGTACACTGTAAAAATAGGAGACACAACGTTCATCCAAAAAATTGAGCAGCTGAGATGTGCACCCACTTTTTGGATTAACCTACATTCAGAGTTAATTTTACTTTCTGTAAAATTTCAAAATGCATGTATATGTATATATATATATATATAATTTTTAAAGTAGAAAATAATAAAAGGTAATAGCTCTTTAAAATTAAAAACAAGAAAAAAAGTTAAAGTGGTCGGGTTTGGATCCAGGGTCCACAAGTACACTGGTCAGACTCTCTTGCCACTTATCTCCGAAGCTAGCTGGTGTTTCTGAGAGGTTTACTGCGAAGTAGGTTAATCATTAACACGTTTTTTATTTTACTACGAGGAATGTGTCGTGAGAAAAGGAGAGATACGTTTGCTACAGTGTAAAGATTTATACCTAACTTAATTTCTCTTTCCGCCAAAGCAACCCGTGTTGTTCTCGGTCCGCCAGTGAACTGTTTACTGTTCACAGTGTAAAGGCAATATAAATTAAACATTCAAAATAGCGGGGCGTTCAGTGACAAGCAAGTAACGTTACTCCTGTTACTGGATTTTAGAATATCCAACTAAGGCTTAAACTTCATCCACAAAAGTACGTAACCTCAATATTGCCTGTTTAGCTTACACGTCGATTAGAAAATCACCGAGTTTTAAGGGTAAAATAAGTTTAACGTTCACGGACAAATCACTTTGGCCAGTTTCAATCCATTTTCAGTTAACGTTAAGCTATTACAAAGAGAATATTGAACTTTAAAATGGAGTTAATTTTACCAATATTTCCACTAAAAGGCTTACACTATATCCACGTTTAAGAGTAAATACAACAAAACGCTAATTTGCGACTTTTATTTCTCCATAAAGCGGAGTAACTTTCATCCATTTCGTATTTCCACTTTTTACAGTGTAAGGAAAAAGATGTTAAAGATAGGAATATGAGCTTTCAAAGTTAATGAGATATGGCAAGTATGTGCAGATGTGCAAAATTTCATATTCCAAGCTTGAAGCATATTTGAGTTGTGGACCCCTGAAATCTGCGTATTTTAAGCTCAGTGATCAGTTCATTAATTCATTAATTCATTCATTCATTCATTCACTCACACACACTCACTCATCGTATTGTTCAGAGTGTTCGCAATAAGCTAGAAACATGAAATTTGCACGAAGGTGGAGGATGATGATAAGTAGGTAAAGGAAGAATTCAGAAATTTTGTAAAAGTCGCAAGTTTGGATCCAAAATGGCCGCCAACATTAATTCTTCACAGAATTCAGTCTTAACGGCTGAAGCTAGAAAAACAAAACTTGGTATGACGGTATATTATCAGTAGTAAGTTAGTAAATGTTACAAATGTCTCCGAAGACGCCATATTAGATCCAAACTGGCGAACCTCAAAAATCCATTTTCCACACCGTTTAAGCTACAAATACGAAATTTGGCATAAAGGTGTATTATCAAGGGTAGTTTAAGAAAATATTATATTTTGAAAAAGTCACCATATTGGATTCAAAGTTGCTACCCAAAAACCATTTTCCACACCGTCCGAGCTAGAGAATGAATTTGGTATGAAGGTGTACCATCACAAGTAGGTCACAATATATATTTTTTTTAAAGTCGCCAACTTTAATTCAAAATGGCCGCCCAAAACCCATTTTCCAAATCCTTGAAGCTAGAGAAACGAAATTTGGTATGGAAGTGTAAAATCACGGGTAGGTTAGAATAAATGAGTAAACTTCCCTATGAGGGCGCAGCCCCCGGAGACTATGGGGACAGATCTGCACCATGAGGCCTCGGTGCTCCGAGGAGTCTAGTTACGATAAAAGGAGCGCAGCCAGCCAAGCGATATATATATTATACGCTTACAATATGCTGTGAAATCCGAGCAAAAACACCAGAGGTACAAAAGGTTCAGCCAAGTTCGTCAGCCCTAGAAAGAAAGTGGTGAAATGAAGGATAGATGATCCAAGTTTCTTGGCGACAGCATTTAAGAGAAACACTAGAAGTTGGCGCAAGGTGGCAAGGTTCATGATGTTCGAGCCTTAGGGTTGATAGTGGTGGGCATGGTGGGTTTTAGAACCGCCCGCAGCCTTGTGGTTTGAAGATTATCAACCTTGCCACCGCGCGCCAACTTTAAGTGTTCCTCTTACATGCTGTCGCCAAGGAACGTGACTCTCCATCCTTCATTTCACCATATTTTAGGGCTGACGAACTTGGCTGAACATTTTGCACCGGATTTAGCATATACTGTATGCACTGTGTCATTGTTTATATATGCCATCTTATTCCATCTACTTTGTTGTATTATTAATAATTATTGCTTATGTTCGTAACTCATGGGAACTGATGGGAATAGCCTCAATGTTCAATAATTATGCTTAAAGTTGACTCCTAGATTATATGTAAATTGCGAGATAAACTGGCTCCTTGTGTCGTAGTTTCTTTGATAAGTTGCATGTGACGTCCTACTATTAGTTAAAGTGATTTTGCTATTACAATAAATTATCAATTTGCAGTACTGAGTAACTTATTATTCTGCCAGGTATGCTTTTTTTAGAACTTCCTATCAATAATATCTTCATAGGAACATAAAAAATAATATAGACAACACTATCATTTCAGCCCATTATACTTATAATCCATGTCTCTTCAGCGATCTATTCCTCGGAAACATTTATTGCATTAGCCGCAAGGTACCTTCAATACATATTTCAACTTTCGTTCTCTATTCGTGTCATCTCAGTTCAATAGAAATTTATTTAGATTTAGACTTTACAATATGTCGAATTACACATATTGTACTTTAGAAACAATCAGTCTCCATGAACTGCAGGGGGTACTTCCAGGCCACTTTCAAAGACATTTCTAGAAGGTATTTCCAGGCAAGTTCAGCTATATTCAGACTCACTTTGCTTCACTGTGGACAGAAGCACCCCCTTTATCGTAAGCAGACACCCTCTGCGGGAGTGCACAGCCATTGTATCGATCTGCATCCACCCCAAGGGGGCTGCGATCTCATGGGGGAGGTTTTTGCCCCATTTATTGTAGCCTAATCTTGGTCATAAACCTTCATAACAAATTTCGTTTCTCTGGCTCCAATGGTTTGGAAAATAGATTTTTGGGCGGCTATTTTGGATTAAAGATGGCGACATTTTTAAACGTTTTCTTATATTGTCGTGGCCTACTTGTGACGGTACACCTTCATATAAAATTTCATTTCTCTAGCTCGAACGATACGGAAAATTGTTTTTTTGGGCGACCAATTTGAATCCAAGAAGGCGACTTTTCAAAGTGCAATATTTCCCTAAATTATTAGTGATAATACACCATCTTTCCAAACTTCGTATCTCTAGCTCAAACGGTGTGGAAAATGGATATTTAGGTCCGCCATTTTGGATTAAAGATGGAGTCTTTGGATACATCTTGTAATACTTTCGTAGCCTACTAGTGATGGTGTACCTTGGTACCAAATTTGGTTTATCTAGCTGCAGCCATTTAGGTTCTGTATTCTATACAACAATAAGTTTGGCGGCCATTTTGCATTCAAGATGGCGACTTTTTCAACATTTTGTAATATTTTTCTAAACTACTATTCATCATGTACCTTTCACACCAAATTTCATGTCTCTAGCTTAAACGATGTGGAAAATGGATTTTTGCGGTCCGCCATTTTGAATTCAAGATGGCGATTTTTTTCAACATGTAATAACCCTGCTAATGATGATGAGATACCTCCATACCAAATTTCATTTCAGTAGCTCCAGCCGTTTAGGCTGTGTATTCTATACAACAATCGGTTTGGCGCCCATTTTGTATCAAAGATGACGACTTTTTCAAAATGTCGGATTTTTCCTTTACCTACCGTTGATCATACACTTTCATTCCAAATTTGGTGTTTCTAGCTCCAGTAGTTTAGCCTGGGAATATTGATGAGTGAGTGAGTGAGTGAGTCTGAGTCATTGATCATGGGGTTGTTATCTATTATAATATGAACACTTTTAGCCCTCCGTTATACCTTTATGTCGAAACTCCTTGTATGTGATAGCCACTCAATGGACAGAATCGAAAGCATAAGTAGGATATGGCGCCTGAGATGCAACTTGCTATCACCCGCCGTGATAAACAGGATCTGATTGCAGGGCAACCCAATTGCATCCAGAGGTAATGGAATTTGCCAGTGAATCGCACATTCTTGAACAATTACCTCGGATTTATAGAATATGATACTTAATATTACGCTTTACTTTTATGTGTATATTTTGTTTAGTGTTTCACTGAGACACAGAAGGAAATTGCAGTGCACAGTTTTGACGCTGATTCGTACACTGCACCAGAAACGCGAGTAAAGCAGAACGAAGCTGACAATAACTGCAGAGTATTACAGTTAAAATTAATTCCTGTTCTAATTGTTACAATATCCAGTCATCATTGTATTGTGAGGCTCGATTGTTTGCTTCGTTGTTTACAATAGCACAAATCTATTGTCATAAACTGTCATATTTCTCCCCTTTATTAATTAAATACTCTTGTGATTCAACCAAGATTAATAACAATCTTTCAGATTTTTAAGTAAGATTATACCTTATAACATCAACTAAAGATTTGGTTGCAGCAGACGAACGATCTTCATACTTGATAGCTTGTTAAAACAAAGACCCTGCAGAGAAGGAACTGATGACACAAATAAACAAAACACATTCTTTTCCTGTGATCTTCATATCTGATATAATTGTTTATTGTATAGACAGTGTAGCGGGTGCAAACATGTAGACGTTTGTCTCGCATTCTAGAATCAACCAATGCAACAGCGACAAAAACACCTCTAGATTTCAACCGTAGACTTTTATGAAGAAGCGCTTGTAATAACACCAAATGCATAATATTACAGGGGCCAGCAACTCACTGTTAACAAGACATCAGAGGTTTTGACTTCAACTAGGCACACAAACATCGGCGCTTTACATTGGAGGCTTGACGGTAAATTACCTCTTCAGATGAGTCCTGCTTACAGTGAGATTTCATAATGACACAGACCTAACTAACAAACTATGGATCTATTATCTCAACAAGGAACTGTTTAGGTCAATAGTAATTGTGTGAGGTGTTGTCAATTGATAGATGTCACGACATGTACTAGAGGGTCCTGGTTATTCGTGAAAATTAAGTCTTTAAAGGGTAGTAGAGGGTACCGCTAACAGAGTAGTTGGGAGTACCAAAGTAGGAAACTTCAGTAAAATGAAACAGAAATGAAAATGTAAGAATTTACTCTTTCCTATGATACAACAGCAGAGGATAATGATTGCATCTAAAGGTTACGTGTACCAATTAAGTAAGTACTCACTTCTACAACAGACTCCATGAGATCTTGGTGAACAATTTCCAATTGAAGTTCCACCTCTCCGAGCGCACTCTCTTCCCTTGTAACATACACCACTTAACTGACCAACAGAACATTTTGTGTAGCTAGGTCTCCGCCAAAATACTGAAATAGAATAAACAACAAAAGTTGATACATTCTAAAAGAATTTCTGAATTGTTTTCAAATGTATTATCAACTGCATATTGAACATGTGAGGTAACCAGACCATTCCTTTGTTATAGAAGGTTAGAATTTTACAAAGTTTCCCTTCGTGTATACTGTTGAAAAAGTAGTTTAATATTTAGACCATTGATACTTTATGTTATTATCATGGTAAAGTTACACTTTCAATGTTGAAGGGTATACTTTCAAAACACCTACAGGAAAGTAGAGATTTGCCGCCCACTTAAGGAAAAATTCTAATATCTCTGTACTTTTCTATCCTTTTGTAATAAATTAAACATGGATTTCTAGGGCATAGTCTAGTTAACAAACACAACGAATATCTTCTGTTGAAAACAATACACATGAATCAGTAGACGTTCTTGAATCGCACCATATGTGTTCGGGTAATGGCGCCCATGTGCGGGTAATGTGTTCTGTTAATGCCGCACGTGTTAGTGGAAGACGTTCAAATTACGATTCTTGCACGTTATACATAAGGAGGTAATATTTTAAACTTATAACTAATTATTTAGGTCAATTACAGGGATTGGAGGCAAATGTTGTGTGTACGACAATATGGTAATTGTAGTTTTAACACTGAAACTTCAAGTAGCTTTCATGGTGCGTAATTATTGGATGTTAAATATTCACTAAAGTGTAACAAACTTGTTGTTTTTTGCTCAATGTAACGACTATTTAGATTATCCAAAGTAAACAAAAAGGAAAGAGTACGTTTGTGTACACTGTCAGGCAAATGTCGACTACCTTGCGGAAATGCAGTCCATAGTGGGCGCCATTACCCCTTTTTCATAGTGCTGACAAATTACCGTTTTCACCTTACACTTTTTAGAAATGAGAAGAAATTAATAAACATTTGACTCTCTCGATATCAATACGCTCAACCATAACAATATCTAATACAGAAAATAGCTATTAGTAATACTTACTTTGACAACAAGATCATATTCGAATCATAACGCAGTAGCTCCAAACACTTTCTTCAACATATAAGACCGGAAAGAGCGAGAATGTCTTTCACTTTTTCCTTTTTGAATGCCCACTCACAGCTCTAGGATATTACACTATAAGAGTTGATTCCACATTCGTACTTTCCGGGTAATTTGATGAGCGGCATTACTCAACTAGGCGCGATTCCCCCACTTTCCTAATGTGAAACCTTCATTGTTAAGATAATAGTACCCTTTTATCAGTGTACTGTGAAGGTTTTCTTTTATTTGTTGTATTATTTAAGGTAATTTGAAAAAATCTCTTATCTTTTTATGTAATACATTGAGATCAAGATGAACGGTCACTTTCAATCCATACTCTACGATTAATACAGTTTGTAGTATTTGCTACAATTGAACATGAAATCTTGACACTAGTATTTTGAAGTGAAATACAAAACTTGCTTCAGTTTTCCAAGTGAAAAACCACTATGCACACATTCAAAAAGTGTATTGTTTGTTTATCCTAACTATTGAAAATACGGATTTCAGGTCGAACAAAAATTAAGTTCAATATTAAGATGATACAACTAACGATATTTGTGACCAACGCTTTTGTTTCTTTACCGCAATAGTTGTTTGACCCCAGAGTTCTAACTTATTGTAACATCCACTTTCCCTCCTACCTAACCTAACAAGCCAAAAATTAATTATGATAAAAACCAAGTTTTAATTACCTAATGCCCATGTATAGGAAAATTACTTCCAATTCATGTCATTAAGTTAATTGAAATGCATTTAATCTCATAAACAAGCAATGATACGACTAACTTTTATCAATAAAAACAAACATGTACATAGCATATGAAATTGACTTGTCATTGCCTAATCGTAATGACCTCAATCTAAAAATACTAACACTTTTAAGTCTCTTTGAATAACCTTCACATGTAAAGTGCCGTTTTGGGTTTCTATCTTTTTCCCTTCAGAGTAAAGCTAGTGAATCAATTAACTGTTGTAAATCTAATGCGATTTCCTTAATGAATCCTTGATTCAACTAAACACCTCATGCATTTTTCTTAGACTCCTTAGGATAGCGTACGAATTTGGCAAATTCTTCATCTTTAACTCTGCATCTAATTCTGGTATTCCCAACCCTTTCCTTATTCCTTTCTCATTCGAATTATCTTGAATCTGTGATCCTTGTTCTTTGCGTTCTTCCACTGTACTGGCCTTCAATGACGGTTCCGCACATTCATTTGCTCCAATCGACTTACTCATATCAATTTGACATCTCTATTTTGATAACATTCTAATATCACCAATAACTTCGATATGTTATTGGCTTTCTCCGTCAGTATCTTGATATTTACGTCATTTTGTGCCAAGCACTTTTAAATACATGCCACGTATTTGAAAGATGATTATTTCTCCAGTGGGTGTTGTCATTCTCAATTTTCTCTGATCGCGCTGATACCCCTCCAATGATCTATTACTCCAATATGATTTCTGCCCTTTTCCATACCTGTTCCCATGTAATCCTTGTCTCCAGTATCGAAGTATCACATCCATATCTGTTTTTCATAGTATTATGTGTGGTAACTCGTTCTCCATAATGTACAATTATATATTATATAAGCTACTTCTATATACATACGGAACACTAGCTGTACCGACTAACTTAACGGAACTGCATTTTATGTCAAATCAGTAATGTTATATTTTGTTAGATTTTACAGCTGTATCCAATTTTTCAGTTAGCATTTCCATATTCAGTTGGCAGTTTCATTGTCCATTAGGTTGCATTCACTATCACTGTCACTGTCTAGTAAGGCTGTATGGGTCCCATCACCCATATGTATTAACACTACAGCAGTAGGTAACACGTTATTTACAATGTTTGACTCTACGCAGTTAACCAATATATCATTTATTACGAATCCCGCCGTGTTATCACTCACTTTCTGTTCTTTGGCATCGGCTGATTCTCCGCTATGCTGCACTTAATTCTTTATTTGTTTATAAGATCCACTCTGATTTATTCGTTTGCAGCAAATTCTAAAATGACCACGAACTCCACATTTCGAACGATTTTTGTTGAATGCTGGGCAAGGCCGTCGGGTGTGACCTTGATAACAAAAACGGCATTTGTTTATGTAGTCTTTTGCATCACACTTTTGATTTTCCCCGTTCTGCCTCTGTCCCTTATGCGCGATCACATTAATATGTTCTTGGATGATGCTCATTTTCTACATTCCTGTTGTTAATATACAACTGTCTTGTTCTATTATTTCTTGATGAATGGCAATAGCACATGCAGTATCAAATGTAACTTATCTGTTGCCAATAGTCTTTTTCTTAAGTTTATATCTTAAACGCCAAATATTAATTGATGGTTAGTGCCTCATCTAAAAATTCCCCGTATTTATATTTATATGTCTGAGCCTTCAGATCGTGAATATAATATATTATTGGCTCGCCCTGGAAACTTTCAGTACCATCAATAAATTAGATGGTACTTCCAGTTATTACACTAAAATGCCTTTTAAATACTCGCTAGACAGATCAGTCAACTTCCTTGGGTTAATGTGTATTTCTACTTTCTACAGCGTGTCGTTGTCCAATGATGACAATAATAGGTCAGCTTTGTTTGATCCTTCCAGTCATACAACCTTACAATGAAAATCAAACCTTTGCAAGTGCAAGTTGATGCCATCCTTTCTTGGGTAATATATTGAAAACATAAATTCGCTGTAGCCATTTAAATTTTTCTCAGTCTTCTTGATCCACATCCGACTTCCTAGTTAGGTTCGTATCTTGAATATCCTCAGACACCAATCTGTTATAAATATGTTACTGCTGTTTACCTGGCCGTAATAATAGAGGAGGAGTATCTAAAGTCTATCCAAGATGTTTACTCAACACTGCACGAAATCTCAAGTAGACAAATAACTGTAGGCATAGTTGTCTTTATTATTTACTCTATTTACTTTGTTGAGCATTGAAAGTTAGGTATTATTAAAAAAAATATTTGCTACGCGTTTTAGCCATACTTGATAACACATCATCCAGAAAAATCATTACTATTGTTCTCAATTTTGATAGTTTTTTTGAAGGATAACTGTCTCATTCCTTGTGTCTAACGTTTCTTCTATACTCCTGACAATATTTTCAAGTGTCCTGAAGAAGACATCGTAATTACATTGACAGTAGATACTTCTTTGTCACAGCAGGATTGTCTATTCTGGACAACACATTCAATTCTATACATTTTAAAATATAGTTCCACGAACGTTTTTTCCATTTCGCCAGGTCTTACTAAACTGTTACTGAATACGCTTTCACTTACCTTAGGGCCTAAGCCCAAATTACATTCATTTTCATCGTATTGAACACAGTAACCACAAGCAATACAAAGATATTTTTCTGATTATCATATTATACTCTTAGTTATATTCTAGCGTGTCTTTCCCATGTTTGGGTCGCCTTTCCAAAACCATGGCTCCTTCTCAGTGAAGGCCCTAAGCGGGGATGTGTCACCCATAAATCCTATTAGAAAAATACAACCTTACTAAAGTGTTTCCCAAGCTTCTAACAAGGCTAATGGTTCGGATTCACATGTAATTAACTGGTTTGAATTTCAGTTCGAGCTAGGTGTACATTTACTGGTTAATTCCCTGGATCATAAGATAACATTATTGAAAGAAAAAAATAACTTAGACATGAATGTCGAACTTACATCTCTCTTTGAGTTCGATGTGTGTAGTTGTGTCTCCTTCTTCG
Source organism: Lepisma saccharinum (assembly GCA_022664845.1). Taxonomy (NCBI): domain Eukaryota; kingdom Metazoa; phylum Arthropoda; class Insecta; order Zygentoma; family Lepismatidae; genus Lepisma; species Lepisma saccharinum. The sequence continues at coordinate 6,532 of JAGDQP010033684.1, read as the reverse complement.
GCAAGACCGGTTTGAGCCACCATGGAACCCAGAAGTATAATACCCATATAGGTTGTATCCATCTAAAACGAAAAATGATAAAATGAATTCCAATGGTTTGAGAACAAACTTTGTAATTTAGGAAATAATGAAATAGTTTTTTTCATTACATCTAAAATGTGCACATTTGCGTACTTTAATAATTCGATACTAAACTCGCTTGTTCGAAAAGAAGCTATTCAAAAATATTGGAGAATATTTAGAAACTAGTTCTAAAGCAAGGGTTTCTAAACCTAGGGGGTGCTTCCCACTATGGGGCACCAGGAAATATAATTTTAATTATTTTCTTGCGCATAAAATTTAAATAAAACGATACCCTAAGAACTAAATCAAATCTCGAACATTAATTTGTGTCATTAAATTCGAATTAAAATTGCTTCTTAGTTATTATTTTTAATTCGCAATTTCTGAATGACTGTTCAGTGCAGATTAAAACGCAGCATATGCATTGATTAAACATTAGCTTGTATAGTATTTTTCAACCTTCTCTCATTCTGTGCCCTATCGATATGAATTTGTACGAATTTCGGTTTCATTTCCTTCGTTGTATCAAAACGGAATTCATGTTTTCAGGCTATTGCATCATTACACCATACTAATGTCACGTGCCCTTATATTTTACAGTAATAAATTTGCATGAAAACCGACTACACAAACGTATTTTCCGTAAAATACTAGCCCCAAAAAGACATATTCTCTTCTCATTCATATCATCAATAGAGACTTAATATGCGGACTTCATAATAACGGCCATGAAGAACATACTCTCCAACAGGCAGCACCTTGTACTCAGTACCCATTACTGCGGATTTCCTTTCCATTTATTTCAGCAATTTAAACACATAAAATAATTTTCACAGATTTTGTTCATCTCCACAGACAAAGAATCATCAATATCTCCCAAGGCATTTGCGCTCGAGTGTCCAAAATTTAGAGGTGCACATTGTTTGACATTCTATTCATGACAGAAGAGAAAGAACATAATATTTTATGTGTCCATCAGTATGCTTGTTTGCTAATAACTTAAGTGGAACATAATTCGAAGATTGATCATTCAAAGAAATCTAATAGGTCATAGGTCTAAATCTACAGCTTTATTCAAATGTCAGCAATTATCGATGCACAAATAATTCAGAACAATATCCTTTGTATTGCAAAAATTATTTAAAGAGAAAAGTTGTTGCGATTGTATCAGAACATAGTAGATTTCAAAGTTCATGAAATGTTTAAGTAATTATAAGATACTTCTTGGAGATTATTTCTTTAACATTAAAAATTAAAAAAAAATATGTGTCAAACTTTGTAAGACAAAATATTTAATAATCAAAACTAACCTAATTCAAGTATTTCCCAACTGTGTCATATTTGATTAATTAAGCAAGGAAACGCCGCAAACACTTTGCAGCTGAAATACTTAACTACTATTCTCAACATTACAACTGATTTGTGGTACCGTAATACTAAATGAAGTATACTATTTATCTAAGAAAATATCACAAAAGATATAAAATAAATTTAGTGGGAAGATATATTAAGTGGAAAATCTAAATCACTTTATGTTTTGATACTAATGATGTATTCAGGTTGAAAGAATTGTCCAAATCCTGTCTAATCTGTACTGGTGCTAAACTACGTATACTAAAATTTTAGAGCATTAGAAATTTAAAATATATCAAATATCACAGTATTCGAATTATAAAGGTTTTAGTTTCAATAATGATCGTAACTAAAATGCACATCACAGGCTAATTTAGAAACATACTGGAAGTGTCAATTTTAAATTGACTCCAGAGCGCGAACCAGCCATGTTAATATTTAGCCTCGCATAATGAAAATCACTGACCATACTATGTATTATATTAACGGAAATTTTAATATTAATTGATTTGTGAACTTCAGGCATCTAAGACTCAGACTGGAATAGGGTAGGGGAAATGCCACCGAAAAAAGTAAGCTGAAGTTTTCATCTCGTCATTTGCCTAATGGAATTAAGGAAAAGCCCTCGAAAACCCTCAGTCTGGATTCATTAGCAGGAATTATTACATACGAGATGTGGTTAGAAAAAAGCCGTACTGATGTTACAAAATCTTTTATTGGACATTTTGTACAATGGGAACGCTATCCCCTTGAAAGTACTCCCCTGCATTATCCATACACCGTTTCTTACGACTATTCAATTGTTGCCAGTCATTTTCTGAAATACTGTTCACGACATCCGTCACTTTTCTTTTCACAGCTTCTACTGTCTCAAATCTGGTTCCTTTCGGTGCTGACTTCACTTTGGGGAATAAAAAAACTCACACGGAGCAAGATCCGGCGAAATGGCGGGTGATCCAACACTGGGATGCCATGTTTAGTCAAAAATGTCTTAACTGATAGGCTCTGTAAATATTGTTTAGATGTCAACGAAAACCTGTAAATATTGTTTAGGTGTTTGCTTCTCACAATTGAAAACGTATGTAAATTATAATATACTCCCACATCAGCAGCATTAAACATAGCCTATCACACTACGTTTTTAACTGTAATTCTACAATTGACCGTACAGTCTTTCACTAGTTCTGAAGGTTTTCGTGGAGATTGCCTGACGGGTATGTACCTAGACTGGCCATAAATACTGTTACAAACTTTAGGTACATCATGTGCCACCTAGTCGTAGCGGAGAAAATCCTCTTGTTAAATCAGCAGTTGCGCATCGTAAATGGTGATAATGATCCTGAGCTGAGGTGTTAAATTGAGTTTCATATCTCAGGCAGGTAACCATGGAATAGGGTGAATATGAAAATAGGGTTGCTGTAATAGTTTTGCATGAGGTTGGTAAAAGTGCGAGTGAGATTTTCAAAACAGTTCAAAAGCTGCAAATTAGCACTGTTAATTTACCGGACGACCCCGTGGCTCAAGTATCAGAGCGTCCTAAATGTTCAGTATTTATGGTTAGACTAGATCGTTATTTGAGTTGGCAAATTTGCATCAAGACTTGGCGATTTCAAATTTCATCCCCCGTCCTCCCACCTCAGTCGTATAGTGTTCGTTACGCCGCTGTGTGATCGAACAGATTACGGTTAAAAATGTAATGTAAAAAAGCAGTGAAATTCATGTTTAGTGCAGAGAAGAGGTTATTTGTGGGTGCTGCAACAAGTTTCTTTTTTTTGGCAACGAATTTTAAATGTTGCTTTCTTAAAAAAACGTTTTTGTTTGCTTTATGTTTAGTAAATCGTTAACATATCAAGGAAAATGTGTTTGCAGTTGCAATTTATTTGTTAATCATTTGATTTTAAGCATATTTTTGTCGGTTTAATACATGTATGGTAGAAAAAGTAAAATCCTAAAATGGGCTAAACGAACTCTATATAAAGATTAAAATTATGTTTATAAAATCCTAAAAATCCAGGCACTATTAATTAGTATGTGTAGACGTTGGAATGTTTTTATATTGAAGTGGGATTAAGTTTCCCAAGACGTCAACTTATATCCGTATTTACAGAATATTACTCTATTTGTTTAGGAGAACACAGTGCCAGATGGCAAGGCTTTATATTTTTAGGTATGTGTCGAAATAGGTATAAGAAGAACTAATGGTATTTTTGGTGTCCGTTTTGCTTATTGTATTATGTGGAAGCCGCGAACACAGTGATTTCGAAAGACCTCCTTCCCCTTGTTAGCTGGTGTCACCTCCAAATTATCTACAACTACAAATTTTCTGCGGTGAAAAATTAATAAAAACCATGCAAAACTCCACTTCCACCCTCAAAATTTTGACTTTTCACCTCCTAAACTGAAAATCTTGGCGGAAATCCTAGCAGACAAGATTAATAATAAAGAAATTAACAATGAAATGTATATAAAGATGTGTAAGGCCATTTGTAACACGGTGCAGGGTGTTTTGAATGGGTGAGGAAAAACGTCGGAAAAACAAACCCTTGCTTAGAGAAGAATGTAAGCTTCATTACAAACAAAAAGAACCAAGACAGCAATGGCTAAGCAATAGAGTTAACTGAAATGTAAACTACTACAATAACGTAAAGCGAAAATATGTGTCCCAGAAAATTGAGGAGATAAAGACAAGCGATAAGGCAAATAACACAAAAGATCAGAACAAAGAGGTAAACTCGTTAAGAAAAGGATACCAGACGAGGCTTGAAATAATTAGAAGAGACCGTGCAGATCTTCTAGTCGATCCGATTGTAGTTCCCGATGGGTGGAAAAGTTATTTTGACAACCTTCTTCACGTTCACACTTGAGAACAAACACACGAATTTGAAATTTATACCACAGAACAGTGGATACATAAACCTAACGAGAACGAGATCGAAATTATAATAAAGGAATTTAAAACTTTCAAGTCACCAGTACTTTACAGAATCCTAGTTGAAATAATTAAAGCGGGAGGAACAGCACTAATCATCGGAGTTCATTAATTGATAATTAATATATACAGAAAGGAGGAGCTTTCAAAAGAATGGAAAAGGAATATATCCTGTTTAGCAATAGGTCTGAAAGTAAAATTTACGTTTCTCCCAACACATTACAAAGTTTTGAGTTACATCCAGTTAACATGTCTAAGCGTAAATGTAAAAAGTAAAGATCACCAATGTGGATTAAGAATAAATAAATCTATGTTTGGTCAGATTTTCACCTTGACAAAATATTAGACAATAAATTGGAATATATAATGGGAACGCTTCACCAATTGGTAACTGAGTTTTAGAAAACATTTGCTTCTGTAACAGAAAATGAAACTATTCAATATCTTGTTACGATTTGGAATTACGAGAAAAGTTGTTCAACTAGTGAGGACATGTCTCATCAGCACCTTCAACAGAGTTAGTATAAGTAATATACTGCGTCAGATAGTTTCACGATTGCAACGGGTTGAAACAAGGCTTTGCCTTAGCCGCACTACTCTTTATTTGTACATTAGAATGTGAGATTCTAAAGATAAAAGAAAAAATGGACTAACATTTGGCATGAGGCAGCTATTCATATACGCTAATGGTGTAGATTTAATAGAGGACAATATAAACGTAACAGCTATGCTAGAATAATATTGCGAGGGGCTAGGCCTCTGGGTATACGTAGGGATATGATAAGAAGCCGAAACCCAGTTATAGAGGATAAAAAATAAACATGTACAGTGCTTCGAGACAAGTACAATAGTTGTGTATCAAGCAAACACTAAATGGCGGAAGAAACAGAAGGTCGCTTAGCATCGGACAACACGTGTTTGTATTCAGCCGAGAAGCGTCTAACCTCGCGATTATTTTTTAAAAAACGTTCTGCTGGTAATAGGCTACTTTGTGATTGCAATAGCTGGAGTATGACTCTGACAGATTAACGTAAATTTCGAGTGTTTGAAAATAATGTTTTGAGTATGAAGTAAGGGCCGAAACGGGATGATATGATTAGAGAATAGAAGAGACTGTGTAATGAAGAACTCTACAGACTGTGCTCGGAACGGCTGTAATTACCTCCCATGTAATTAATTTTATCTTATCAACAGACTGATATTATAAGTATAATGAATTCCTCTACGGCTTGGATGGAGTAAAATGGAGGATTAAATTCCATCGGGGTTGGGAAGCCAGAGAAAAAGAGACTGCTGGGAAGGCATACGTCGGCAATATTAAAAGGGTTTTTTGAGAGGTAAGTATTCTTGCTGAGAACTGGCTTGATCTTGCTAGAGAATAGAATTCAATGGCAAACCTTTGTTACTGTAAACCATTCGTTACAAATACTCAAGTAGGAAGAAAGAATACTTGATTTTCTCTTTCACTGAATTCATTTTCTTTTCTTATATTTAGTTATTTACCATTGCCATTACTAGTTTATGTATAACGTCAGTACAAAACTAGAATCATTATTATTAACAACACACACAAAAGTTTCATGACAGAAATTAATTTTGACTACGAGTTACACTTGCTTTACGTCTTTAAATATGCTTTGCACAACTCAGATGACCTATCATTTAATAACATCATATAAACCTTTTTTTTCGTTCAGTTGAAAATAATTTGAAAGAAGGCGGAAGCAGGGATAGACTGTAGGTCGTCACGATGGTAGCCTATTTCTTCTGCCATCTGATCCAAATATTCTATGCGGAACTGAGTTAAATTGGAGTTTAATGGCTCATATCGTGAATAAGTGCATCAAGACAATCCAAAACGCACATCATAAACATATACCCCTAATCTTCATTTACATATTACTTACACTTTCTCAGCATCTAACTCACAATTCTAGAGTTATGGTGAAAAAATGCAAAATAAGTGTATTTTTAGCTTCTTCTTATTATTATTATGAAAGTAACACTTTCAAGTAATGAAATAAGTACTTACCTCACTTTAAGTAAATAAAGATTTAAACGTAATGTTGGAAAAATGAATCAAGTAATTTGTTGAAACTACTCTCATGGAGAGATGAATGCAAGTAGACATTCGGACTTTCATCTGTGTGTATATATCCTGTAACACCTAAGGCAAAAAAAAAAAAA
>JAGDQP010033683.1:3490-20536 GCA_022664845.1 Lepisma saccharinum | reverse complement strand
GTTGTGAGGAACAAGACAGCAAGAACTGGTGGGAGAAATGAGCGCATGCGCAGTTAAGTGTGTGTTAGACGATGCGTCAGATTTGCCAACGTCTATGTGGATTCCTGTAAAGGCATGGCATGAGTGAAAAAAGCTATGCACCTTTATACGATTAGCGAGGGCAGCGAAACGCACGGAATGTGCAGGAACTTAAACTATACATTTTGTATGCACTTTTATATCAAATATAATCCCGGATCCAATTTTACAAGTGAAGTTTTTTGATTTACTTGGACGTTGTATAACACGGCTTGTAAAGTAAGACCCGAATACGGATGTCAGAAACACCGCGGTCCCATAATGACGGCAAACAGTAAATGTAAGTGAGTCGCAATGATAGTGGAATGTATATATATATATATATATATATGGGATTTCACCTGCGCCGATACTTTCGCCATTTCAAATGTTACTCATTCTTCTTTGAAAGTGGGTGGTACAGCTACTCGTAGAGAGGCCAATAAAAACAGGAGATACTCTAATCTACTTGATAAGTTTATCTTTGTTGCGATCGCAGTCGAATCAAGTGATACTTGGAGCACGGAAGGCCTGAATTTTATTAAAGAGGTTGGTCGGCGAATACAGATCGTTTCTGGTTACGTCCGCGCGACATCCTTCCTAATCCAGCGTTTCAGTATTGCAGTTCAACGAGGGAATGTATGATCTATTCTTGGTACGTTCCCTCCTGGGAAGGCATTAGATGAGATTTTCCTCCTTTATTCTTTTAATAACACTTCAGAAATATTAAATTCAGTTTATATATATATTCTTGACTTTAGGTTCTCTTTGAGAGAGAAACATAAAGTTTCAGGGATTTGTTGTTCATTGGAAGGAAACTCGCTAGTTTTAAACAAAAGATTTACTTAAATAAGAGATAGCGAAATAACACCTAATTTTAGGATAATGGGCTACGATATAAAGATATGTGTCTTTTCATTCCATTCCACTTACCACACAAGCGATGTTCCAGCTGCCAAGCCAACCAGCGAAGAATCAGCGTTCTGGATCGAATCTAAGTCTCTTAGGTGCTAGAAGACATTGTTGTCCGGCTTTAAAACCAATACATGGCCCACGTTAAAATCTTCTATGGCCCGAGTTCAAGAATATGATTAATGATATCGAGAGTGAATATTGGACGATGTTTGGAGAATCGAGACTAGCCACCGAATGTTCTTGCCAGCTCCCTCCAACCCTTCATTACGAGGAATAAGTTTCTCGTAGGTTACGGTTCAAATCCGTATCATTCACCAGATCTCAGTGATGGGTCCGGAAATATGGGGGAAGGGTAGGAAGAAATACTCAGTAATTGCTATGGCTATGAAAGTGCCATTGGAAATGTCTTGGTGAGACTGAGATGAGTTCAAATCCTTTACATAATTCAGATTACCTGTCCGAGTCCGGAGATAAATGGGACAATATTTAACTCATGACCTACTAGGGCTAAAAGTGGTTGAAGGACCTAGAAAGGTATCGGGGAGGCTAGTCCCATAGATAATCAAAATCACAGTAGTTAGGATTAAGATAGTAAACACGACGGAAGTCGTCGTCACCTACCACGTCATACTGACAGACTCTGACGCTACACACTGTAAATACAACGACGAAACCGAGATTTCCTAACTCGGCTTCGTGGCCGAATGGTCAAGACGTTCGCTTCTTGAGTGAAAGGCAGTGACCATGGGAAAGTGGAGGTTATGAAAGGTTAGGTGCGGTCATCTATCTTTACATTTTCCTCTCAAATTTCTAGCGCGAGACGATCTTCGACTCCCATGTAGATCACAGGGGGAAGTCCCGACAAGGAAGGAGGGGGAGCCAAAATTTACTGTGCCCAAGGTGCCTTGAACCCTAAATCCGGGCCTGATTTATGTTATTCGTTACGAACCTAGATGGTAGAATTCTATGTCTCCGTTGTGTTCTTTTTTTGTTAGTATTTTCACCAGATGTTTTTTGTATGTTTATTTGTGTTACTGAATACTGACTACTACACCGAGAAGAAGCATCAAATTCGTGACGAGCGCTAAAAGTGAAATACAGGAACCTAGAAAACAACGACTTCGTGATTCATGGCTCGATGGCCCATTTATATTGGCACTTTTGTAATGATTACAAATTACTTATCCTTGTGCTTACTAAAAAAAAGATGCGTACCATTAATCTGGTTTATAACTAATGCATCGACATTGTAAATCTCGTACACATCGACATATTGTACTTAATACTAACTCAATTTGCTTCCTCGGTCATATGAATTCGGCGTCAATGATTAAACCAATAACTTAGCCTAATTCTCCATATACATTATTCGTTTGACCCAACGCAAACCAATCTAACGTCTCCGATACATCTTATAATACAAAATCATTTTATGAATACAAATGTAGAACTAACTGAAAAAAAATGCGACATGCTGCACTCTGAAAAGTGTTTTGTCCCACTAGTTAGTTCATTTTCTTAAACCGCGCGGATATAGCTCTACTTAATTCAGCATAAGTAGTAGCAATAACTACGGCCGATAAACATGATCAAAGTACGTGTCTTTTCATTTATTTATTAATTTTCACCAGAACTGAAACCAGCCGGAAACCTCATGGGAGCTCAACCGGAGATTTATAATGTGTGTGGGAAAATAAGTTAGATACAAAGGTTACTTACGTACATTGTAGCGAAAGTACAAATATTTCACAAAACGGTGGCTAACTTCCGCCTTAAAAATATGTTTACAGAAAATAATTAGGAAATTATAGAGGAACTGTAGCATAAAGCAGCTGTTACTTCTGAAATTTCAAAATTAATTCTTAATTTTTACAGTGGAGGACCGTCCTACGATATGTTAGGGGAGCTCACGATCGTGCTCCTCTTCCATTCTTCTCCCTCTGCTGGTTATGGGTCTGCACACACTACATTTTTATATGGACATTTCATCAACTTTAGGGACAACTTTCTTCACTGAAAGGGACTAGGCATTCTCTTATCTTTTTAAAATGACTGGCAACACTATTACACGACAGACGTATGTTGACGGCGTGGAGGTATTTGCTGTTGTGTTGCCGGTAATTAGATAAATTAATGGTAAGACTGAAGAAAATATGTGTATTTAGAAGAAATATCAGAATCTCTAGTTTAAAGATAAAAGTAGGCAGTTAATTTTGAGCCTCAAGTGGCTAAAAATACATTTCCAAGTTTGGTTTAAGGGTATGCCACTCAATCATAGTCTCAAATTAAATTGATACTCGGGAAGGAATATACAAAATTGCGTTTCGTTACTGCAAATAATAATGCGACAAGACGTAAATGTTCGCCCTATACATAGTATTTAGAAAACCCTGTGCACAAGATCGTAAACTAATTCTCTGTTAGCAAAATCTGTTACATGCTGCCTCCTGTACTTCACGTTAATTTCTTTGATTCGAAACCGTAGAGAATCAAGGGGAGAAGTGCAAGAACACAATGTACAAGGAGTTCAAACAACATATTAATGTAAGAGCTCAATCCTGGAGAGCCAGTTACCTCGAAACTTGTGGGTGGTGGACCTGTTATCTACACCCTTGCCGTGTATGCACTCACATTACCATTTCATTTTACATAATGTGTATTTGATGCATCGTGAATATGGAATGTAGCATTTGGAGTATATTCAGCACCATAAACAGAAGCAACTAATGCAGAAAATAAGTATAGTTTAAAGCGTACACGATTCACTATGTAAGAAAGTATCCCCATTATAGGCGTTCTAAATAGACTTAGTAACATACTGACGGTAAATCGTATGAGAGATATTTATACACTCGCACCTAACATATATGATTATATGTTACACAATGGGGTCGAAGTAAGAAAACTGCTACATCCTCTTCAAATCTTACAACACCGAGCCTTGCGCATTCTATGGTGTTTGCCACCACGCCATCCAAATCTAGGAGCTTCCTTCGAATATCTTCCCAATTCAATTGTTGTGTAACCCTATACGTGTTCAGCGCTATTAAGAATAAATATCAAAACATTCAGTTCACTTTGAACACAAAGAACTATAAGCCGACCAGAATAGGAGTAGACGTGGCAAGTTTTGGAACAACCTATGAACCATACCAAAACAATAAAGAAGCACAGATGTGTTACTACTCTCGCTTCAAGTGTTGCCATCCAAGAAATGTTGTTGGTTGTTTTTTATTAATTTTAGAACCAAGATATTAAAAGTTATATTACAGTTACAATATATTGATTATTGAGAAGCTATATTTATTGTCGTCGTAATCCACATATGGGAAGAAGAGGACAGATGACTTGAGCAAGTTGAATAAAAACTTATATGCTTGCCACTCTCTCACCCCACCTCTTGAATTTATTTAGACAGTTTTCTAGTTTCTACCTTGAGATACGCTAGCAAGACGTTTTACCCAGGCTTCATGGCAGAGGTGTAACTTCATATTATGCCCCCAACCCGCAAGAGAATACCCATGGCCGAAGGTCGATTCGGTCCATTGAGAGGCTATTGTGAAGCACCCCCCCCCCCGCATTGCGGGCTTTTACTACATAGTAGTTGCGCCCCTGCCTTATGGTCCAGGCGGTAGCGTCCTGGATTTCGGAGTGACAATGTGGAGGTACGCGAATGCGACTTTAGAGGCCGGCCATCGTGACATTATTATCAAGGTTTGTCCTCAGCCATATCAGGCGAAAGCCGGGATGATAACTTCGTAAGAGGCTGGTGGACTACCTTCCCTCATCTTTATTACAAATACTTCTTGAAGATCCCTTCTTATATTGTCCCCCAAGATCGTCTCGGTCTCTTTCCCTCCGGCTTTCCAACCAAGATGGAATATAATCTTCGTTCTCCCCATCGGAGCTACATTGCCTGCCCACCCAAGTCGTCGTGATTTCATTATTCTTGCAACATCGGTAGTTGAAGTATTTAAATTTCTGTACTTTCTCTATGTTCTCATTATTAGTTGTTATGTATCTATTTCCTTCATTCTCAGTAGCCACACTTTTGTTAAAAAAAATATAATTTTGGAAGAATAGATGCATAATTATACAATAAAGCAAATAAACGGGCTGAAGATTTCTTTTGAATACAATCATGTACGTGACTATTACTCTGGTGATATAGTAAAGTCTTGGGCAAACACAATGCTTTATCTATCTAACTAACTAACTAACTGAATGATTGTTTGAACGCTATACAATTCCACGTCCCTTGACGGATTAGAATAAAGTTATGGTACATATACTCCTTAGTACCGAGCCACCGTAGCTCAGTGGTAGAGCGTTGGTAGCCTTCTGGAGGTCACGTGTTCGACTCCAGCGGCCGACCATCCTGACTTAGGTTTTTCCAGGGCTTTCCTCAGAAACACCAGGGAAATTCCGGGATGGCCCCTTCAACGTAAGTCATGGCCGGCAACTTCCCGAATCCTTTCTCCTCCTATATCCCGGCCTCAGCCTTAGATGCCTATAGGCCATATATGAAATTCAAAAATGTATTTCTTAATACTTAGAGAGATTAAATATGGCATTAAATAGTTGGGTCTCTCCCCAAAGGGGTTAAACGTGGATGAAGTGCAACTCGGAAACCACTAGAGTTAAAAATTTTATATTTGACATGAAAATACTTTGTTTCAATTCATTACCAGTATCTTAATTTTTGATTCGACTTCCCCGGTGAACGGGAGAAAACCTATTAAAGAGTGGAATATCAGAAATCGAAAATCGTTAAAGGTTAGAAACTTGAAATTTGAAATGAGTATTCATTAGGACAAAGAACAATAAATGACAAATGTTACGAATCGACAAGTTTGTACTGTGACTTCCAGATGCAACGACCTTTAACCTTCGAGAAGTACCTTTCCTTTCCGCCCCAGTGATTCTCTTTTGCGTAAAACATGCTGTTAAGCCCCTAAATGATATTTCGGACCCCTCCCACAATTGCTAGAAGGAAGTAATCAGCTTCAATAACGAGACAATAGTAATCTCACAAAAAAGGAAGTTTCAAAGTTTTAAAAGAGTATGTTTTATGGTAAACTTTCCCGACTACACCTTTGGTAACACTGTTTATGTCCTTGGCAAGACATCTGCTGCAGCGTGTAAACAACCACTAGCGACCTCACCCTCGCGTCTATTCCTACTCTGGTCGGCTTATACATTCCTGCAATACCACAAATCAAGCACGCGTTCATCTCGAACAATACGATTCAACATTTTATGGTGTAAATTGGCTTATAAACTATTTAGCTAGGTGGTATATTCCGGACAAGTGTCGACGATCTGCGTCTCTCTATTTAAATATCAAATAAGCAAAATATTTTGGGTACAATTGAAAGGGGAATAAAAGTGGAGTAGAGTGTATATGTCACTATATTTTTATCTTTTGTTCCCTGTCTTCGAATCTGGAGTGAAGAAAATCACTATTATACCTTCCAGTAAAAGATTGTAATTTTAAATTATGTCTAGTTTCAAATCATATAGCTTTGATAGTACTACTATTCAGAATTAGTGTATTTTAAAGTGGAGTGTCTCTTTTGTTTCTTTCTGCTGTTAAGTAACTGTATTTCCAAGCAAACACTACTTAAGCGTTTGTTTATTAACATAACTGAAGGACGTATTATGTCGTATAATATTTTTACCTCAAACAGGAGACTTCTAATTGTGCGTTCTTGTACGTATATATGCACTGCTTCTTGATGTGAGCTTTCCTCGTTGGAGCCCGATGTGAGTGAATAATAATAATAAAAAGGAACTGTGATTTGATTCTGTGACAGATGATGCCACGAACATCACAGTTACGTGGGTCAGTAAAAAAAACTAAATTACTGTCACCCTGAGCTAGTAAAAAGAAAATGTATTAGGTTAATAATATCCATAGATTGAATAATAGGATACACTTATCCCGCCTACCTATTTTCGTCTTTGTTAAAGTGCAGGTAATACCGCTAGGTGACTGACGTTTGCTTTCAGTCGCTGGTTCTTTCCAGTAGTATCTATCAAATGGTAGGATTCAAAATCACGTGCACTTAAGGCAGGGTTGGCTGGTTTGAACCAGGTATGTTTATATACATGCATCCAGTGATGTACGCAGCGGTTAGGTCCGGCCCGCTCCGAAATTCCGATGTTTTTGTGAATTACGACAATTTTCCCTGAAATTTTCGATATTTCCTTTAAAATTTACACTCATACTGAATTTGGACCCTCCCCTTCCCGAAAAAAATCTCTGGGTACGTTCCTGTTAGCAACTATAGCTTATCACAGCAACATTAGCTGGATTGGAATTTTTAGTTATAATTTTCTTGAATGATATCTGCGTACTAAATTTGTAATTTTAAAATTCCATTATTCGTATAAATGTCTCTTGGCGTACTGCGTCCCGGGTTCGAGTCCAGTGTGACGTACCTGAAAGGCAGCAACATGATCAGTGGTGTAAATTCCAACAATATCAAAGTGCAAGGGACAAAGGCAAAATGCCCCATCACTGAGTGAGTAGTACAGGTCCATCAACACACTACCCACCAGTTCCCAAGAGAGCAAACTAACTCTTGCACTACAATAAACCAGGAAAAAAACGGGTGCGCAACGGAGAAAAGTCTGACATGAACGCTCCCTGTTGTATTAGCAGCGATCTCTTGAGTAATACGCATTCAATGGGGATTGTTCAGGCATGATTTTAACGTCGTCTATCAAAATAAAATAAAAGTTCCGTAACTGAATCTGCTCCGGTTACCAGTTCACCACACTGATCAAAACACCAAGGGGAGCACAATTTAAACTCGTCGGTATAGCACTCCAGCTATACAATAACTCAACTGAGGAAAACGCTTCTCAGGAGACAAAATATCTTAAAAAAATGCAGTTCAGATTTTGCTCCCAAAATGTCTCATTAATCACAACCCAACAAACCTATGGGACACAAACCACCCAGGACATGCTAAGCAAGTGCATTTCTTAAGCTAACTGTATCATAAAATTTCGCCTTGCACAACGACTGAAATTCAGGCAGCTGAATGCACGGAAGACTGTGTAAAATAGGCATCAATGTTAACTAAGCAAGAAGCTGCACATCTATAAAGACTAGTGAGCTTTACCATAATAATTGAATAACTCAACAACGTCGCAAGCAGGGAAACTTAACACTGAACGAAAAACAGATAATCTTTATCTTAAACTAAAATGGTTAGTAAACAAATTGAAGCTGTTCAAAAATGCTTCATCAGGCTTTTGTGCCACAAATTTAGGTTAACTTATTCCACATAAAAATATGAATATTAAGTGTATATATTTTGAACTTGAACCTTTGTACCTCCCAAGAAAAATAATAAAGCATCAGTTCAGTTTATCGACAATCTACTAAAGACTAATATCCAGTGTAAACTTCTACTAGAAAATATAGGCATCTTACACACTTAGAAATTACGAATACCTTACTACAAGGGATAAGAACAAAGCAATGTTATACAGAATGATCAGAAACTATAATGAGATTGGTAAAGAACTGGGCTTTTAACCAAGTACAAGCAATTTTTGTGCAAAGGAACAATAGTTACAAATGGTGAACATATGTTTTATATACTTTTGTCTCATAACTTATTTTATTTTTTTTTATTTTGTTAGCTACTTGTACAAGCATTATATTTCACTTTTTAGTAGGATGTTTATAATAGTTACTTTTTGTATAATAACTACATATGAACCAGTGCTGTATAGGCAATGACGCTGTTCATAGAACTTTAATAAAGGATTATTATTATTGTTGGAGTCGATATGGCTCAGGCGGTAGCGCTTCTGACTACGAATCGGGCGGCCCAGATTCAAATCCCAACCAAAACCTGGAGCCTTTTTTTCGCCGCGTTCCCATGTCTAGCGCTCTAAGGTTCATTCAGCCTCCTATCAGATTGAGTACCAGAGTGTCCTTGACATTCCTGGGCAACTTGAGAGGTGAAGGCGATTGAGTGTGGGACTGACCACCTCAGTTGGTGCCGTAAGTCGAGAATATTTGGAACTACTTCCATACCTTCCATATTATTATTGTTATGTTGGTACCTTTCTGTGATATTTTCGCTATTTTAGTAAATTTCCCGCTATCACGATCTTGCAATTTTGATGTCTAACTTTCAGTTGTAAACATAACCAATGCTATTCAACATACCTCTGGAGCTTGGTGGCAGCCAATGTGGGTGGCAGCTTTTATCGAGTCAACTAACACTATTAGAAAGCAATACTTATTTCTATTTTTGCATATTATTTGCAAATTGAATACAGAACGGTAACCGAGTTTATTATTTAAATAAGATTTGATTTATTATTTTTTCTGAGAACAAATCGGTCAATTGTACAATCGTTGCAGTAATCGATAAAAATTCATGCAGCAACAGATTCGGGTACCAAAGTAAACCTGTTTTCGTTGTTAAGCAAACTATATACATTGTTTTCTGAATCCAACCATTCTTGTCATTGTTTTGCTTAATTGTCGCCAAACTAATTTCTCACTGAATTTCCCTAATAGTTATCAGCGGATGTGGAAGTATCGAGAGAGAAAGTGAGAGACGTGAAAGACTTAGTTCTACGAACATAACATAGATACATACACATATAAACTTTATATTATATTACACTTTTCCATTCATACATTTCATACATGTTTCATTCTATTCCCTCTCTCACTCCTGCCTCCACCACTAATAGCTCCTTTTGATGTCTCAAGCTCCTACAGGATTTGATAATTTTTCCCTGATTAGACTTTCTATCCGACTTAGACATTTTTATTTGCAATCTTTACTTAGGCCGGATTACAAAAATGTTTCGGTTGTGAAAAGTCTCCACTTGTATACAATTAGCATAGGCCCAATGCTGTCTTGACTGAGCCTTTAATGTGTATCAATAGACACTACATACACATTGCACCTCTATCGTTTCCTTTTCAATGCCTTTAGCGAAAGCTTGTTACGTTTTGGTTTGCGTATGAAGCTTCTTTACATCTACCTGTATATCCTGAACATGCAACTAACCTCTATCTCTACTTTATTTTATTATTTGTATATATATCCGGGCCTTTCCTCTTTGTATATCACGACACACGAAACTCACTTCTCCTTCTTGGAAATATTTGGTATCCTACTGAATCAAATAAATCGATGGATTCAAAAATATAATTTCTAAAATCACAAGACAAATCAAATTTATATAAATGACCTAATACAACCAAATATAATATGAACGGTAGAATCTAATAATTTATTTATATCAACATGCACGGCAGTGCATGCACCCAAGTTCTGCGCGCCACAAAACATCAGCACTGCCAGAAGCATGTTATGCAGGAGTTTATGGCGAAATCGACGATTTCGAGGCCTCGTAGGAGGAAAGATATCAAAGAGAGAAATATGAGCTTTCGACGTTAAGGGGATATGGCAAATATGTACATGTGTGCAAAATTTCATATTCGTAGCTTGAAGCATATTAGAGTTTTGGACCCATGAAATTGCGTATTTTAGGCTAACTGATTCATTCACTCTCACTCACTCACTCATCATATTCTTTAAGGAGTTTGGAATAAGCTAGAAACATGAAATTTGGCATGAAGGGGGAGGATAAGAAAAGTTCCGACATTTTGAAAAAGTCGCCATCTTAGATTCAAAATGGCCGCCATATTTAAAATTTCAAAGAATACACAGCCTAAACGGCTGAGCTAGAAAAACAAAATTTAGCATGAAAGTACATCATCTCTAGTATGTTAAGATGAGAAAGTAACCATCTTGGATCCAAAATGGTCGCCAAAATGACATTTCCGTGGAATACACAGCCTAAAAGGCTGGAGCTAGAAAAACAAAATTTAGTATAACGGTACATCATCATTAGTAGGTTACGAAAGTAATATACAATTTCTCCAAAGACTTAATCTTTAATCCAAAATGGTAGACCTCAATAATCCATTTTCCACACCGTTTTAGCTAGAGGTACGAAATTTGGCATAAAGTCGTAATATCAAAAGTAGTTTAGGAAAATATTAAAACATTTTGAAAAAGTCTCCATCTTGGATTCAAAATGGTCGCCCAAAAAACATTTTCCACACAGTTCGAGCTAGAGAAATGAAATTTGGTATGAAGGTTTACCATCACGAGTAGGCCACGGCAATATAAGAAAACGTTAAAGAAATCGCCATTTTTAATTCAAAATGGCCGCCTAAAACACATTTTCAAAACCGTTGAAGCTAGAGAAACGAAATTTGGTATGAAGGTATACAATCACGAGTAGGTTACAATAAATGAGGCTAAATTACGGGGTATGGGGGAAGCTCTGCACCATGGGGGCGCAGTTTCCCGGAGAGCCTGGTTACGATAAAAGGGGCACCGCCACCCAAAACTCCTCACGTTGGCGGCGCAGCCCGCCTTGGGAGTCTGCGGGCAGAGCCCCCACGAAGCGAAACGAATCTTTATGTATGTATGATATTATATATATATAACAAGCTGTGAAATCCGAGCAAAACTTCAGCCATGTTCTTCAGCCCTAAAAAGTGGTGAAATGGAGGATGGATGAGCAAAGTTACTTGGAGATAGCATGTAAGATGAACACTGGAAGTTGGCGCGAGGTGGCAAGGTTCATGATCTTTAAACCATAAGGTTGGTGGTGGCCCTGAAACCCACCAAACCCACCACCACCACCAAGCCTAAGTCTCGAACATCATGAATTTTTCCACATCGCGTCTACTTCCAGCGTTCCTCTTACATGCTCTCGCCAGGGAACGTGGCTCATCCTTCCTCCATTTGATCACTTTTTAGGACTGAAGAACGTGGCTGAACTTTTTGCAACTCTGGTGTTTATGCTGGGATTGTACGCTAAACGAGATAATTAAATATTCGATTAGCACAAAATTCAATCCTATTTTATTCATTTCAACAAACTAGTTCAGTGTTTTGCAAAGTTAAATTGTTCTCACGTGCAATTACTATATGCTTTGTGAAGTTTTTATCCTCTTCTTCTTGGAGTACCAAAAACATAAAATTTCTATCTTTGATTGAACTCTAGGTCGCACAGAATCCCGTTCACTTCTTTTTAGCCTGCAATCACATGTCCGCATTGGATCCGATTAATTTTACTTTAAGACTTCTGTGTAACAATACTACTTTCTTACACTTTCTGATAGTCTAACCCTAGTTTTGATCGTTTCAATTCTGTTATTAAGGACGACCTATCTTCTGCCAGAGGACTTATTTTAAAGGAAGGACGACCAATCTCCAGTCAGAGGACTTGATATTACTGAAGGACTACCAATCTCTAGCGAGTAAGGAAAGACGATCAATCTCCCGGCAGAAAATCTGTTATTATGAAAGGACGACCAATCTCCAGCTATACATGTAAAATCTGAAGAGGATTTCAACTAAGTAAGTCTAAACTAAGTAACTGTAGCTTTAAGGATTGGAATGGATGTATCATTAGAAGCTGATAACTATTAATTGTATATTTATGGAACGAAAATCTGGATAATTATATATCTTTAAATAACTTTAAAAATGTTAATGAGCATAATTGTTATATTAATTGTTTGTATCTTAGTAGACGTAGTTTACATAAAAGCGTTGAAAAATTGAAATCTTGATTGAGGAGTTACATCATATTGAAATTATAGTAATACTAGAATGTTGGTTATATGACAACAAGGAACAGTTTTATAGTATAGCAAAGTGTAAGCTGTATTTTTAAGCAAAAGTTTGCACCGTGGAGGTGGAGCGGTAATGTATGTAAACAATAATTACGATGTCATAATCCTAGAGTGTATCCAAACTGTGCATGCTGTATTGATTGTGGGAACAAAAATTGAATGCTCAAAATTCTTAATTGCAATATATAATTCAACGAGCGAGAAATAATGCTGAAAATGTTATAAATTATCAAAAATATTTAACATATAAATATAACAATTGAATAATTGAGGCGGAAGCCGGAAAATGGGTCCATAAAACTATGGACCCTTTTTCTGGAGAATGTCAAATTCGATGCAGCATGTTAAAATCTACATGTGTACGAAGTTGTAAGCAGAGAGTAGGGTAGCGAGTTGAATGACAACATCCATGTAGCAATGGCATAAAAATTAAAATTTGAATCATTGTTTTCTCAGAACGTAGTGTCAGCGTATGGACAGTTTTTCTGGTTACCGCCTCAATTATAATAATAGATGATCTTAATGCAGATACACTTCAGATACATTAAGACGAAACGATGTTGTATGAAAGTTTCCTGGCAACTAACTATTTAATATAACTAGAGACAAAATATCCAACAGGAGTTATGGAAAGTACTTACTCACTAATTGACCATATTTTAATAGATAAATATAGACGTACATTAACCGTAAATAATATTCAGCCTAGCGTTTGAAAATAAGGTTTTGAGAAAGATATACGGGCCGAAACAGGACGAGATGACTGGAGAGTGGAGGAGACTTCATAGTGAAGAACTCCACCGACTGTACGATTCACCAGATGTAAAAATAATGAAATCGCAACGACTAAGGTGGTCAGGCCATGCAGCTCGATTAGGGGGTGGGGGTGAAGATTATATTGTATCCTGGTTGGAAGGCCGGATGGGAGGAGACAATTGGGAAGACCGAGACGTCGTTGTAACTGCAATATTAGAAAAGATCTTCGAGAAGTAGGTGTTCGTGATGAAACCTCGCTTGATATTGCCCAGGATAGAATCGAATTGAGAACGTTTGTTACTGCGGCCATGAACTTGCGAGTTTCATAAGCCATAGAATTAGTTAGTGTTAGTGATCATAATTTGTTGATGTTAAATGTACAAACACCAGTAGAAAATATGAAAGAAATTAAAGAACGTAGAACTAATTACCTGCATATTGATCATGTAAGGTTGACACATTATTTTAACAATTTTAACTTTACATTTGAGGGAAGTAATATTGACTAATATTACAATAATTTTGATTACTGCATAAATTAAGGTATAAATAGATTGTAAGCGATTGAAAATGACCTGCCAGTTTTAGAGTCATAGTATTTCTCAGTGTTTCAGATTATGGCGCATGATTGTCAGACTTGTAGTTACTAATATCTAGGTGAGGGGCAAAGAGTCCATATGTAAATACGTAGGCGGAATAGAAAAAACTAAGCAAATGAAAAAAATATCAGTTTTAGATTCAGTCATATTTTACCCTACGCTTTCAGACTATTAGAAATCCTATTAGACTATTAGCTTATCTCTGTCGGACCTTTTAGTTGCTGAGATCTAGAGAGGGGACAAATAGACAGGGAGGACAAACTGTATATCTTTCCTTATTCACTTCCGTTCATAAGTGAATAATGTGCGATAATAATAATAATAATAATAATAATAAAGTAGTAAATAATAAATAGCTGATATAACGGCAGTAGTTTTCCCTTATGATTATACTTGTCTGATCGGCAGATCTGAATTGAACTCGACGGCTGGTCATATTATCGTACATGTTTGCTGGATTCCCTCCATCACTTACGTAGTTTCTAGTGTTAAAATTGATAGCTAACATAATTTTGTGCGCTCGGCATTATATTCAAATTTTGAACTGAAATTTAAATTATTTATGTAAAATTAACATTTTGCACCTAGTATATTGAAAATCAAAGTGCTAAATAAAAATAATGGTAATATGAGAATTGAGGGTACTCAAATCGACGAGTTCAGATTCTACTCTGAAACTCGTGTTTCCACGCACTATACCATTACGCCACAAAGAACGATGAAGACTAGTTGCACAATTCGTCAGTATTGAATGATAGCTTCAATTTCGGAACTTCAAAGATAACTTTTGTCTTTATAAACGCAGTTTAATGTCGTATTGTGTTATTTCTCAGTTAATTGGAGCGTGCATTTCATTTGTTTCTAGCTTTCGTGGGTGGAATGCTTATTATTATTTCCGGAAGTTCTTTTCTAATTTTAGAGCTTTTGGCGGGAGAAGTAAGTTTCAGCAGGGAAGAGGGCATGTCTCTCCCTCTGTGTATAGGTTCTTTCAATCACTGCTTGAGCGAATTCTGCACGATGGAGGGGGAGGAAACCATATTTATTTGCTCTTCAGAACTGACTAAGCAAGAATTTCATGTATGATGTGTTGCCTATGTTCAGCACTTTGAATTCCAGGTTCTTTCTTCGTTCATTGTATGCAGCGCTTGAAATGGATATTTTCACGAAACGCAACGGTTGGCTTTCGTTGTATGGTGTTTTCTTTTGTGTATGATTAGGGGGTCATTCAGTATTACGTTAACACAGAGGGGGTTCAAGGTTTTATTTATTTTTGATGATCTTCCATGCGGTAGAAATAGAACTTGAGCTCAATTTCGCTTACAAGGGGTCAAGCACGTATCCAGAATTTGGTTTTGGGAGGGGTCCAAGGTGTGTCTGGGCATGAAATGTATATTAAATATATATAATTATGCCTGAAGTTATACTATTTTCCCATAAAACTCGGAGGGTTTTTTTGGGGGGGAGGGGGTCCGGACGCAGCCCCTAAATACGTGCTTGCAAGTGGTGGAAGGGGATCTAAAACGATTAAAAATGTGCTGAAGTAATACTTGAACGATCCCCATTTACAGTAACGAGACTAACGAGTGATCATATAATGCGCTATATTACGATTAGTAGTTGATATATTTACACAAACATCAAATGACAAAAGAAATTGGATACGATTTTTCTGACGATCTTTCTAAAATTTAGACAGACACAAATCGTGAATGTGAATCAGAGCGGAAATTTTAAATTAAATGTTAAACTTAGGTTAAAAAATTGGCCACTTTCTAAGTTCGGTATGTAGCACAACATAACAAAATCAAATCTCTATTCTACAGAGATTTAAAATAGATATTGTGCTTTCCACGTGTACACTATATTAGCTCAGTATTGGCATATTGCAGATCTTTGTGACGTTGAAAAGTTTTTCATCGGCCATACTTTTATGAATCTGAAATTAAAATATTTTTTATCAGCTTATCCCATAAGTAATGTACTTTTGCACCGTATTTTTACCTCCACCGCTCCTCGCAGGGCAGCTTTGTCCAACTGTACATGTCTCCCTTTTTGTGGCTTATCGATGAGGCTGTTGTCCGTAGGCTGAAACCTCTGGAAACACCCCTGGCACTTTCACATATCCACAGCAGGCTGTCCATACACGACATTGATGTTTCATGCCGCTGCGCTGACTGGATGTCCCTGGTGAAATTCATACAGCATGACAAACCGTGTTTGGTCCTCCGACACTGCCATGATCGAACACAAGCCACACTGCCAAAACGTGGAGTAGAACGTTCTCCTACACACTTTTGCACAATAAAGTGCCTATATATTTTACCGAAACTACATTATGGTTGTCACGCATATTCCTCTGCACGATTTTCCGCTTTACATACACTTAACAGCGTCCACCATGCTGGAATCCGACTCTCCACTGGCGCGTATAGCACAAGTTCTGTCACCAGTCTTTGTGTTGATGCCGCTGAACCACCGCTCGAGATCCATAGGATGTACCATGTGCTGACCTATTTTGCTAAGATATCATCTTTAGCAGGCCACCCAGCACATAACTTAGTGGTATACCAAGTCCAACGAGCCCTATATGAACGCCGTGATCACGCTACCCGACCACTTGGTATCCGAGCATCACAGTCGTTGGAGAATCTGAATCCAGACCGCCCAACTGTCAACCCCGTCCGTTTTAGTCTCCGTCCCCTGTGGACACTTGCCCGCCCACGGATTGATATATGTCTATCCAGCCTAAAGAAATCGGAGACATCCATGATTGAATCCCAGCAACGTTTTCGTGCATTGCAGAGTCAGTACCCACGTTTTATCTTTGTTTTTACCGATGGGTCTAAATCAGACGATTCTGCTGGATGCGTGTTTGTTGTAGATGGGGAAGCCCGCCAATTTTGTCTTAATCCCCAAGCCAGTATTGTTACTGCTGAGCTATATGCTTTAGTCTTGTTCGTGGTTTCAATCGCATCCTTGTCTGTATAGATTCGCTCAGTGTTGTTCAAAGCCTCG
>JAGDQP010033682.1:1167-20536 GCA_022664845.1 Lepisma saccharinum | reverse complement strand
GTTACTCAGTTCTTCCATTCTGGTTTGTAGTTCTTCTGCACTTGAAGCAAACAGGACTATATCATCAGCGAACAGTAGATGATGAAGATATTTGCCATTAATTTTAATTCCAACTTCATCCCAGTTTAAATTCTGGAACACTCTCTCCAGGACCGCACAAAACAGTTTTGGAGAAGTTGAATCTCCTTGCCTTACCCCTTTTCCAACTTTAAATTTTTCACTGTCTTGATGCAGCCTAATGACAGAAGTGGCAGTCGAGTAAATCTTTCGCAGTAACTTGATGTATGCACTTTCGATGCTTTGATGTTCAAGTGATTTAAGTACTGCTGATAAGGAGACCGAATCGAAAGCCTTTTCAAAATCTATGAATCCCAAACATAGTGGAAGTTCATATTCATTAGTCCTTTCCATAACTTCATTCAATGTTTGTATGTGGTCCATTGTGCTAAATCCACGACGAAATCCGGCTTGTTCCCTTCCCTGATTAAAATCCAAGTCTCGTTCAATACGATTCAAAATAACTTTGGTGAACATTTTGTATAGGACTGATAGTAAACTAATTGGTCTGTAGTTTTCTACGCGTTCTTTGTCCCCTTTCTTGTACAACAAAATGATAACGGCATTGTTCCAACTTGAGGGTATTTCTCTCTTCCTCAGGCACATCGAGAATAATTTAGCAAGTTCCTCTTTCATTTTTTCACCTCCCCATTTAAATATCTCTGCTGTGAGTCCATCTTCTCCTGGTGATTTTCCGTTCTTCATCCCTCGAAGTACTTTATCCACTTCTTCTTTAATTACGTCTGGGACTTTTACATCATTTTCTTCTAAGCCTTCATTTCCTAGCTCTTCCTCGGAGTAGTATAATTCTGTGTAGAAATTTTCATATATTTTAATAATTTCATCCTTATTTCGTGTTACGGTCCCGTCTGGTCTCTTAACCGCAATTATTTGCTTTTTCCCTATCATGAGCTGCTGTTTGGCTTTCTTCAAACTCTTGTTTTCCTCGATTGTATTTCTAACAAGATTTTCGTTATATCTTCGTACATCCTCTCTTATTTTCTTTCTTACGGTTTTATTTAGTTCTATGTACTCAATCCTCTTTATGCAATTTTCCTCTTCTTTCATTTCCCTTCTTTTCTTCATCAAGAGCTTAGTTTCTTTTGAGATTTTGCTCTCTTTTTTCTTTCTGGTACCTGCTATCTCCTTGGCTGTTTCTCTTATTATCTCAGTCAGTATTTTATTTCTGCTATCGATGTCTTCTTCATCTTACATCTCACCATGCTATGATCACTCGAGATTTTGAAACTGTTTAGAACAGACACATCTTGCACAATTGCCCTGTTATTTGATAGAACGTAGTCTATTTTGTTTTTGGTCTCATTTGGGCCTTTCCATGTCCACTTCCTCTGGGGCGGTTTCTTGAAAAATGTATTGGAAATCAACAGTCTGTTGGCTTCTGAGAATTCCACTAACTTCTCTCCTCTCTGGTTTCTTTTGCCAAGTCCAAAGTTTCCCACTTTCGTGTCACTGCTCTGCTTGGTTCCTACTTTCACATTGAAGTCTCCCATTACAATTTTGTAATGCGATTTGGTCCTATTCAAAATCTTCTGTATCTCCTCGTATAGGTCTTCGACTTCCTCCTCCGGGTGCGAGGTTGTTGGAGCATACACTTGTATAATTTCCATACTGTAACTCTTGTTAATTTTTATTACTACCCGTGCGATTCAATCTGAAATTCCTTCAATTTCTGTGATTTGTGACTTCAGGTCTTTATTAATTATAAAGCCAACGCCTGTCGCTTTTCCAGTTTCTGTTCCTTTGAAGTAGAACGTGTGCCCTGACGGTAGTTCCAACTGTTCTTCATTCTTCCTCCACACTTCTGATAGTCCTATGATGTTCCACTTAATCCTCTTACGTTCATTCAGCAGTTCTTGTAATTTGTTCTCTCCTTCAAGTGACTGACAGTTGAGGGTCGCCACGTATAGGTCCGTTCAAGTTGCCGTGTCGGTGTCCTGGCAGTCTACAGTCCAAACCCGGGCATTTTGACCCTCTGACTTCCTGCAGAACTGACCGCTGCCGTTGCCAGCTGCATTCCGTCCTCCGGGCAATGAGGACCTCCGAGGCTGTTTCCTTGCTTGTACCATCATATGTAAAGAAAGGAGGGGTGCTGATATTTGACTCACCACGCTGTCAGCCAATGCGGGTTGGTGAGCAGCCCATCCATGTTCGTTCGCCAAGCAGTTGCTTGGGTACTAACAGGCCCCACGACGTGAACGTATGGATTGGACATTAGGCGTCTACCCCGGTCGGTTCCCTTAAGTCTTAGCAAGAGGAATTAAGGGGTATCCTCCCAGTTAGTGGCAGAAGCCTTTTGGGGCGACAATCCCGGTTTCCCGGCCATATATATATATATATATATATATATATATATATATATATATATATATGTGTGTGTGTGTGTGTGTGTGTGTGTGTGTGTGTATCGGGCAATCAGTGGCCAGTTTGCCGTGCCTATAGGGCTAAGTGGCCATTTCGTAGGGTTGCGAGAAATTTTGTTTTTCTTTTCAGTAGCCACAATAACTTCAAAATAATTTCTTTTGCATAAACCTAAATAACAAACTAAGCTATGCCAAATTTTCATTATTTATTTTCACGTTTTACTTATTGAAAAAATAAATTTTTCCTTAACATTGCCATTTTGCCCACCCATCCCCTACTTGCATATACGTGACAGTGCTGCCAAAAACTGCAAAGCCACTCTACCGTGTAACAAATAGTTTGGCAGATAAAGGCCAGTACATGTCTTCACAAACGTAAGTGAGGTTTTTCTACAAATTGAGTAAATCAGAAGGAAAAATCACAATAGTCATTCAGGGCAAAAGACACATCAGGACAACCTTAAAAGTCAGAAGCACACTCCATGTGCGCGATGACATATATTCAGTATTGGTACCGGTAACAGTCAGTAATTTCAAGACTGTAATTGAATTGCCATTTGACATCGTGCACATGAAGTGTGCTCTTGAAGGTTGCTCTGATGTATCTTTTGTCCTATGTAACTATTATGATGCTAACTTCTGTTTTACTAACTTTGTAGAGAACTCTCACTTACGTTTATGAAGACATATGGCCTATATCTGCTAAACTATGTATTACACGGTAGAGTGGCTTTGCAGTTTTTGGCAACGCCCTCACGTATATTCGGGTATATAATTTGAATAATAAATCTCTGTTCGAATCGATCGAAACTGCTGGAACCGATGCAGCGGATGTTCGGGCTTTCTCTTACTCCCAAGTATTCAACACCTGTAGCGGGCAAACGCAGGCTTACACGGTCGAATTATAGTGCAGTTCCGAGTTCTGTAAACTTCTGAGAGGGGTCTTGGCTAGCGCACGGGGTGAAGTGGGAAGTACACAACCAATCAGCAACAACTCGCGCTTTCGCAACCTACCTCGCATTGGCTATTTAAAGTGTCTTCCCACTCTTGATCAAGCTACGACTCCTCCCTCGCGGTTACAGAACTCGGAACTAGACAGTACTTTGTAGGCATTATCAGCACTGGGATACTAATATATATACACAGTCTTCTCAAAAAATTCATGTTCGAACCTAAACACTACCCTTGTAAGATTGGTCATTTATTTTTAGGCTATATGAACTTTCACGGTCAGTATTTTAGGTGACTCCAGGCAGGCAAAACTACTAATTAATTTTCGGCAGCGTGGGGCCTCTCTGGGCGGTTGCCCGGTTTGCCCATACCTAAGGCCGCCACTATTGAGAGCACACATTTCCGGAATATCTTTGTTCTGGCCCCTGGGGGTCCTACTTTGAATAGCGAAGTTTAAAATAATTGAACACGATCAAACGAAAGTGACTGGTGATCAAACGCGATCTAACTATGTTCTCTCATCCCATAGTTTTCAACAGGAATCCCATGTTAGCCTCGCTACTAAGTTTTCATTTTAATTGTAGGTCTAAAGGCGATGAAACGGAAGTTGCTGGCGATCAAACGATTCACATTGTTTTTGTTTCAAAACACATAGTTAGGGGACTACCCCTTCGCACCTTTAGAAAAGGAAAATATTGCAGCCAAAACAAACACCATAACCGAGAAGCCTTTGACGATATCAATTCTCACTGATATACGGTGCAAGAAAGGGAAACGTATTTATGTTGCCACTGGAATAAAGGTACTTAATATCCAATAATTGTGGGGAAAGAAGTTTTTAAAGATGATTTTCCATATAAAAACATTTGAAATCCAAATTTAAACAAGTGGGGTGGAGCCCAGGCGGTGGACTGTGCGCATAAACTACCGTCAAGCTTCAGCAGCGAGCATCCTATTTATATGATCAATGTTGCGTTCGAAAACTTGCGGTGATACCTTTTCAACGACACATCAACTACCTTCATAGCCCCAGTAATTCCAAAGTTGAAAATCCTCCCTCGAAACTAGGAAATGGCCGCTGCTATCTGGATAAATGATTCGGATTTCAACTCGTCTTGCCGAGACTTTTCCAACGGCACCTCAACCACTTTCCTAGTCCTAGTAGTACCAAAGTTGAGAATTATCCCCCGAAACTCTGAATACGTCCCTGCAATCTGGTTTGAACTCGACTTGCCGAGACTTTTCCAACGACCCCTCAATCAGCTTCCTAACCCTAGTAGTTCCAAAGATATGAATTTCCCCCTTTTGGGGACCGCCCCTGCAATCTGGTTGACTGATACGAGTTTGAACTCATGTTGCCGTGACCTTTCAAACGACACCTCAAACGAATTCCTAGCCGTAGTAGTTCCAAAGATATAGATTGCCCCCATATCTGACAACGCCCCTGCAATCTGGATGAATGATTCGGGTTTGAGCTAGTCTCGCCGAGACCATGGCAACAACACCTCAACCACCTTCCTAGCCTTAGTATTTTCTTAGTTGAAAGTTGTCGACAGGCAGACAGACCTGACTGACAGACAGACAGGTCGATAGGCAGCATTAGCTGCTGGAACCTAAAACTAGACAAGGAAAACTGTAAAAGAGCAACAAAAATGTCACTCAATTATTGAGGGGGAATGAGTCTCCTCCCCACAAGAAAATGTTGGGAGACTCAAATGATCTGAGCTCCCAGGTTCCGGCGCCTACGGAAACAACACTAAATTTGACACATTATCCAAAATTACTTTCCTTTCAAGTTCTGCCCTATTAGTATTGCATAGTACATTATCATCGGCAAACAACATACACCAGGGTGCTTCAGCTCTCACATCCTGAGTTATAACGTCTATGGCTTTGTTGAAGAGGTACAGGCTTATGGCTGAACCCTGGTGTATTCCAACCATAAGCGAGATTTGACGTGTCAATCTCACACTACTTCTTACCTGAATTCTAGCTCTTGTATACGTATCTTGGATTATCCTTACATATTTCTCTCGCACTCCTTTCCCTCAAGCATCTCCATACTTCCTGACGTGGTACTCTGTCGTAAGCCTTCTCCAAAGCAATAAAGACCATATGCAATCCTTTGTGCTTTTCCTGATGCTTTCCATATCGTCCGTTGTACTTTTTCCTGGCATAAATCCAAATCGTTCTTCTCCTGTTGATGTTTCTTCTCGTAATTTTCCTTCTATGATTATCTCCCAAATCTCCCAATTCGCTTATTCAGCACTAACGATCAATAATAACGTACATCAGAAATGATGGCAACAAATATTTAGCAACGTACAACATGCAGCTGTTACTTTATTTCTCTCCAAAATCCAAGAACTTAGCGGTCGTAGCTTTTCCAGGGGTTTTCCTCAGGCACACTAGACAAATGTTTTAATAGATCCCATCAACCTAGGTCCTGGCTGACTTCCTTCCAACATCATCTAACCTATTCTTTCCCGGCCTGAGCCAAAGTTGCTTAAAGGTCATAAATAGATTTAAATTCCTAAGCCCAAGGATGTTTTATTCCTTACCAATACACAGCAATGAAATATACCACGCAGTATAATTCAATTACCATTCAGAAGAGTTTCTTCTTGAAATATCTTCTTGGAGTTTCTTCTTGGAATATCTTCTTGGAGTTTCTTCTTGGAATATATATTTATATCTGAACAAAAACACCAGAGGTGCAAAAAGTGGAGCCAAGTTCTTTAGCCCTAAAAAGGTGTGAAATGGGAGACGGATGAGCCAAGTTCCTTGGTGACAGCATGTAACAGGAACAAAGGAACTTCGCGCGAGCTGGCAACAGCCTTAGGGTTGGTGGCGGTGGACGTAGTGGGTTTTAGGATCCCCACCACCCTTATAGCTTGAGGATCATGAATCTTGCCACCTCGCGCCAAGTTCCTTTGTTCCTGTTACATGCTGTCACCAAGGAACTTGGCTCATCCGTCTCCCATTTCACACCTTTTTAGGGCTAAAGAACTTGGCTCCACTTTTTGCACCTCTGGTGTTTTTGTTCAGATTTCACAGCTTTTTGTACGTGTATAATATATATACTCGCTCGCTAGGCCTCGTTTAGGTCCTCGCCCCCCGTAGCTGGCTGCGCCCCCAACTTCGAGTTTTTGGGTACTTACGCCCTTTTATCGTAACCACTCTCCAGGACACTGTGCTTCCATGTTGCAGATTTTTTCCCATACCCACCACCCGTGGGAATGAGATATTTATTGAAACATAGGGAAGCTTTTCCATATTTATTGTAACCTACTTGTGATGATACAGCAAATTTGCTTCCTGCTGGCGGCCCTAAAATCCACCACCACCAACCCTAAGGCTCGAACATCATCTGGTGTTTTGCTCGGATTTCACAGCTTTTTATACCTGTATATATATATATATACTGGGTTCGCCTCGCTGGGTGTGCTGCCCCAGAATTCCGTGTGTGCCCCAACTTCAAATTTTTAGGCTACGCCCCCTTTATTGTGATCAGACTTTCTGGGGACAGCGCCCCATGATGTGCAGACCTTTTCCCATATCGCTTCGGGGGCTGCACGCTCATAGCGGTGGTTTGATCCATTTATTGAAACATTTTCGTGATGGTGCACCTTCATACCAAATTTCGTTTCTCTAGCTTCAGTGGTTTGGAAAATGGTATTTGGGCGGCTATGTTGAATTAAAGAAAGCGATTTTTAAAAAGTTTTCTTACATTGCCGTTACCTACTTGTGATGGTACACCTTCATACCAAATTTCGTTTCTATAGCTCGAATGGTGTGGAAAAAGTTTTTGTGCGGCCATTTTGATCCAAGTTAACAACTTTTTCAAAAATGCAAATTATTCCTAAACTACTTTTGTTAATACACCTTTATGCCAAATTTCGTATCCCTAGTTCAAACGTTCTGGAAAATGGATTATGAAGTCAGCCATTTTGGATTCAAAATGATGTCTTTGCAGATATTTTGTAATCTACTAGTGATGATATACCGTCATACTTCGAAATTTCATATTTCAATTTTTAACATCTTTTTTCTTACAGAACCTCAAAATCGCTGATTTCGCAATAAACTCTTGTTCCTGTATAAAAGGCTGACGTTTTGTGACACGCGGAACTCGGCTGCATGCAATGCCGTACGTGTTGATACTCCCCTCGATTCGCTCGCGTCGCTGCGCCAAGAATCCCACGGCAGGCCGCGCATCGAACTTGAGGAGTTTGGAGGAACTGCGTCTTTTTATCACAACCAGAATCTGCAGTGCACTGCGCCACATGATGCAGATATTCCCTCATACTCCAGAGCGCTGCGTCTGAATGGGGAAACTTCCACATTCTGCCTGTATAACATGCTCCTGGCAGTGCTAACGTTTGTGACGAGTAAAACTTGGTGGGACACGCAGGAGTATTGGAAGTTGGCGCGAGGAACTAGGCTTATCCATA
The DNA here is from genome assembly GCA_022664845.1 of Lepisma saccharinum. Taxonomy (NCBI): domain Eukaryota; kingdom Metazoa; phylum Arthropoda; class Insecta; order Zygentoma; family Lepismatidae; genus Lepisma; species Lepisma saccharinum. Next base: position 12,693 of record JAGDQP010033682.1, on the reverse strand, counting down.
TTCCATTTCACCACTTTTTAAGGTTGAAGGAGTTGACTGGACAGTTTACACCCCTGGTGCTTTTGCTCGTATTTCGCAGCTTTTTACACTTGTGTAATGCATATACTCGCTTCGCCTCGCTGGGGCGCACCCCTTTATCGCAATTAACTTCCGCTGGGAACTGTACCCTAGTAGGGGAGACGAGCCGAATTTATTCTAACCTACTCGTAATGGTACACCTTCATACCAAATTTCGTTTCTCTAGCTCCAGTCGTTATAAAGTGGGGCTTAGGCGGGCATTTTGGATAAAAGATGGACACATTTTTAACGTTTTCTTATATTTTCGTGATATACTCGTGATGATACACTGCCATACCAAATTTCATTTCTCTATCTCGAACGATGTGAAAAATGGTATTTCAGCTGCCATTTTGAATCAAAGATGGTGAATTTTTTAAAACGTTGTTATGTTTTCCTAAACTACTCTTCATAATACATCATTATGCCAAATTTCGTATCTCTGGCTCAAGCAGTTGGAAAATGGATTTATGACGCCCGCCATTTTGGATTCAAGATGGCGTCTTTAGAGATATTTTGTAATATTTTCATAATCTACTAATAATGTTGTACTGTCAAACCAAATTTCATTATTCTATCGGCAGCCGTTTAGGCTGTGTATTCATTAAAAGTTTAGGGTTGGCGGCCATTTTGAATCCAAAATGGCGACTTTTTCAAATTTTTAAAAAGTTTTCTTAATTTGCTATCAATGATGTAGTTTCATACCAAATTTCACTGTTCTATCTTTAGTCGTTTAGGCTGTGTATTCTTTGAAATTTTAGGTTTGGCGGCCATTTTGAATCCAAGATGGCGACTTTTTCAAAATGTCGGAATTTTTCCTTTATCTACTTATCATCCTCTACCTTCATACCAAATTTCATGTTTCTAGCTTACTCCAAACACCCTAAACAATATGATGAGTGAGTCAGTCAGTGAGTGAGTGAGTGAGTGAGTGAGTCAGTTAGCCTAAAATGTGCAATTTCAGGGGTCCACAACTAGAACATAGTTTGAGATACGACTATGAAATTTTGTACATCTTCACATATTTATCATATCTCCTTAACGGCAAAAGCTCATATTCCTATCTTTAACATCTTTTTTCTTACGGGGCCCCCAAATCGTCGATTTTGCCATAAACTCTTGTTCCTGTATAACATGCTTCTGGCAGTGCTGACGTTTTCTGACGTGAAGAACTTGGCTCATGCACTGCCGTGCATGTTGATATGCGTCTGCATATTTATATTTTCCACGTATTTCGAACTATTAGGTCTATAATTAGGATAAGATAAGATAAAATGAATTGTATGGGCGGTAAGAGCACTATGGCTTACGCCCTTCCCGGTATAATTAGGAGATCCACGAGTAGGTCTATATAAAATACTAGAGCATTCAGACACAACCCTGCAATAAATAGCAAATATTGTATTTTATACCACGAAACTTTAATCAGCAATTTTACTTCTCAACACTTGTCTACGACCAGTTGCAACTAGAGCTGAAACCGGGTCACTTTCGCTGATCCGGTCTGGCCCAAACATAGGTGACTCGGAGACCAGGTCCTAAACTTGACCCGAATGTCCCGATTGACAGTCTGGTAACTATTATGAACTGGGAATTTTCTGCGTCGTATTTATCGTGTTCGAGGCGTAACACCTCCAGTCCCACCACAGTAACACACAATCGTTAAACACGGTGGATTCAACGTTAGTCCTGTCACGTAATGTTAACGCTGTATATGTGCCTAAATGTCCACCTGTTTAACGAGGTTTACGACGTTTAGAATCAATGTAGTCTTCAACGGCAAGAAGTAGACGACGAGCAACTCTCTTTTTTTTTGTAACGTTGTAAATGCCCACGTGTTAAACGGATGAAAACCAAGTTTTGCATCTGACCTAAAGAGAACACAGAATTTGTAAATTTCCAACGCGTCTGCATTGGGATTCGTAGCTGGAACTTTCCGCATTCGTCGTTAGAAGCTTGTGACGCTAGCCACTCAACCACGAAGCCATCTTGCGAGTAACTGCTATTTTACTATTCCTTTTATGTTACGAAAACTTTCTCTGAAGTAAAATTCATGAATACAGGCTAGGTAACCATACTTTCTCTGAAGTAAAATTCATGAATACAGGCTAGGTAACCATACTTTTTCCAGGGAGAATCGGGATCATTCAACTTCTTCCTTGTTGCAACTGTAAATTTAGCTACCTTTTCTCCGCCCCCCTCCCACCTACCTGAAAAATTATACTCCATTCTTAATACTTTTTATCTATACTCCTTGAATTTGTAGTTTAGAAATGAGCGTGTAAGTTAATCAGAAAATACCTAATAATGATTTTAGAAAAGAGAAATAACAAAAATAGTACAGTGCAAGGATTTAGCGAAAAAGTAGAGAATACAAAATTATGACCTCTGAAAAGAGTATGTCTGGTAGCTCTAGACAAAAGTTGTTTTCGAATGTTTCTTTCTAATAAATACGATAAAAATTTTCGAAACAAATTTACTCTTCAAATGGGGAGACAAATACTCGCGGATTAATGCCTTAATCTGAGGAAACTTACCGTAAACCAGGGGTGAATGATGACTCTAGTATAGGTTGGAATTTCACACTATATAATCCTATATAGTGTATTTTGTGTAAGTTCGTTAATTTTTCCCGTCCCTCCTGGCCTATTATATATTTGACAACATTGCTAAAAGCTGGCATCACTCTCTGGGTTAGGGTAACGTTGTTTGGAATTTATTTTAAGGCCTTTAGGTAACTATGGCTCAGGCCGTATGGATGATGATGGGGTGAATTGGTGGAATGAAGAAAGTGGGAGGAAATGGGAGCACCCCGAGAAAACCCACGCACACAGTGTGTGTCCACCACAAAGCCTACATGGCACGAGCAGGGATTGATCCGACGACCCCTATCACCAGAAGTGAACGCTCTACCAACTGAGCCACCGCGGCTCCAGGGTAACGTTGTGAGTCTTCATAATATAAAAGGAATAGTAAAGTATTAATGAGTATTAGTAATCCTCGTGGTCGATCGGATAGAGCGTCGAACTACCCACGACAAATGCAGAAAGTTCCAGCTTCGAATCCCACTGCAGACCGGTAGAGAGTTTACAAACAAAATCAATATATCAACGTGAAAACAGCAACTGCGGCGAGTAATTCTCCGTCATGAAGTTCAATGTTCTGTTTTCGTCAAATGTAAAAGGTGGTTTTGAGCCGTTGAACAGTTGGACAAATACAACATTACAAAAACTTTTCGAAAATACCCCACTTCTTGACGTTGAAAACTACGTTGATTCTAAATGTCGGATAAGCCGTTGAACAGGCGGACGTTTCGGTACATATACAACGTTAACATTACGTAGCGGAACTAATATCGAATCCATCGTTTCTTAACGTTTGTGTGCTACTGGGACGATTACTCCTGAAAGAAACACTGTTTAAACTCAAGAAAATAACTGAAAACTCTGCTTTACCCTTCGGATCACTGGATCAGGTCGGATTCCAAGCATAGACCCGGTCCAAAACTTGACCCGAATGATTTGATTGACCCGATGACCCGGTTCAGCTTTGGTTGCAACTCTTGTAGGACAAAATCGCCTTGCCTAGTTACGCGTACAACACTCATATACAGACTATTACTCGTTACCTAGACATCTCCCTTCTTTCAAAAGTAATTGTTAATATTAGAGGAGGATAATCTGTTATCATCACATAACACTTTCAAACAGCTGTTCGATTCAATGGATTAACAATAAAATTGACATGGCATGGCTATTAAGGAATGCAAATATTTATAATATAATTTACTAAAATACATTGAAGGGAGGCATGAAGCTAGGACGTTTACCCTACTCTTAATGTTCTTCTTTCATTATTATGTATCAATACTGAGGAGTGAGGACAATTAGTTACAATAGTTTTTATGAAGGCAGCCATAGCAAGTTAATTATTCACTTATATGTATCTAAAGTATAAATTATGTTATCTATCTCAAAAGAAAATGTATTTTAATACTTGGTTAGGTTCAGGAATTGTGATATGAATAACTTGAATTTATATGCGTAAACAGAATAGTTAGGTATAACAAATAAACATGTAGTTATGTAAATTCTACTTGTTAATTAGATCTCTGATTGAAAAAAAAAGAAGAAGAAACGAAACTATATGTGAATTTTAAAAATGATTATGCCTATTATATAAAGAAATTATACAGGAAAATCCCTCAATCAGAGATCACATTCTGAAACAAAGAGGTAACACGTTTAAAGTTTGATTCATAGATGAACACATAGATTTCACCATGTTCATGATATTCTGTTTGAAATTCTTATACAAAGAAAGAAAAGGTGGAGAGGAAGATGGAAACGAAAAAGAAGGAAGAAAAATAGAAAGAATAAAGTTTTTACTTTTCTTCACGCCACCTTGTGTCCATTTCTCTGTTTTGTTGTTATTCAAGGTCCAATTACACAATGTCAACTTTGTAAATAAGGAGAAAAACTGTGACAAAACCTGCAGGGGAACACAATATTTGTGAAGATTTTTCTCTCCTTTTCCCCAAGACGACTAAACATACGACAAGAAAGATACATATCCCTGATATTCTTTTTTTTTTTCCTCTCATGCTTTTGTAGTGTACTGTATGTTTGTTGGCATTGCGAAAGACGGTCAAAAAGTATGTGTATTCACGTATTATAACAAAAGATAGAGAGATTGAGGATCAGGGTACGAAGGAGGAAGGGGGACTCAAAATTGACGTGCATTGATTATGAAGTAGATGTCTCTCACCTCATTGCCAAGCTGGGCACGTGTGAAAATAAATACCAGAATTTTTCGGAGGGAAAAAAACGGCGGACAGAGTGGAACGGGAAGCTAGGAATGATGATGCCTGTTTGCGTGTGACATTTGAGTGGACAACGGGAAAGTGGCTCCCTTCACTTCTACGGCTTTCTCGATACGCGTCCAGATATGCTCGTTTTCCACCCTTGTTGTTAAGTTCCTCCACCAGATGGGAGATACGTCTATCATTTCAAAGAAAACGAGTGAGTCCAACTCCAATTCTGTAAGCGAAGGAATAACTAGAAAACAAAACTGAAATAATGGTAATGGCAATTTATTTAGAGTACTTAAGAACAGCATTGTACATAAATATACAACTTCGTATAGCACTGTGTCAATGTATCGAAAATTATTATATGCTATATAGTATGACCTTAACATTTAACATAACGGTATGATAAAATATTTCCCAAGTTCTGTTGATTACACAATTTTTAAAGCTAACAGGCATACAAAAATATCCATTGTCTTACATTTGATATTCTTACCAAATTATGATGGATACACACACTCTTTCGATTTCGCATAAGAGCAAGTTTTGTTGCTAACAGTATTTGAGAAGTAAAATTTAACACTTCGAATTTAACTTAACATCAATGACAAAGATTTTTTTTTTTTTAATCTGATTATTCGTTTTAGGTACTTTGTTGTTCATTGTTAATTGAATTTCTTTTTGTTTCTTGTACCCAGGTACACTCATTGATATGCTTTCTATAAATATTCTAACTGTACCTTATTATTTAAGATTTATTCTAAAAATGCTTTGTCTATATGCTCCCCTTTGATCAAGTGATTCAACTTGAAAAAGGGGTACACCAATATTTGTAATTATATTGAAAATAAGGCAAGTTAAATCTATAACATAACAATCTTATAGGTACACTTCTATAATATATGGATGGCTTCTATTTGTTTACATTGGTTTTAGTATATCATTCCATACTGTCAACTCGTATTCTAGTTTGGGTCTAATTAAAACATTACACAAGGTCTAATTAAAACATTACACATAAATGTATTGATTCTATCCTTCCATTGACTGAAGATAAGGAAGATATACCATATCAATCTCTCAGTCTCACATGCTACCCTAAGTATTATGCTTGTTATAAAATTAAATTTGCTGTCGAAGATAATTCCCAGGTCCTTCATTTCTTCTACTCTGCTTATATATTCATCTTTGACTTTGTAAGTTCTGGCATAATATTGTGACCTGTTAGTATATCTAATTAGTATATCTAATATAGCTTGTTTTCTGAATATTAATTTTCATATCATTACGTTAACACCATAGTACAATGCTGTTAATGTGATAATAATAACAATAATCATAATCGGAATGTATTACTATTAAGTCTTAAATAGTTATGAGATATATATATATAATGGAATAAACATACGAACTATTGAATTCTTACATCTGGAAGTTTTATAATGTCTATGAAACATTACGCTAAATTTTGTTTAATTAAGTGTTCCCAGGTGAACTTATGACTAGCTGGGGCACATTCACATCCCAATCTATTGCTTCCTAGAAAATATAATTCCAAATAACTTGAAAATCTATTTTCCGTAAGTATATAAAAATTGGACAATTTCATGGTTGGTTTCTAAAATTGATTCCCAATAAGGATACGCTGATCACAGATTGAAATTCCACATCAAAGTACAAGTTCTTGTAATTTCCTTCACCCATCGTAAACTCTTAATGTGACACTAATGCAAAACAATCAGATTAAGTTGTGGTCAACAGAACAACTTGTACGAAATGACTGCTTGTACTCAAAGTGATCATGTCTTTAGTAAAAACATTCAAAAATCACTCGGCCGAACAGTTAATCTTACCATAAACTCATAATTTATGAGTGAGTTTTCTTGATTTCGTTACGCTGTAAAGTTACGTCGTCTCAATTTGTTTGGGAATTGTAAATTCGGCTTAATGTCTCAAGGTTACGGGCTGCAATTGACTTTGCCATGGTCTACGCTCAGAATGAACCTTCGTGGACCATGACCCACCCGAAAGCAGACCGACACACTCACTAGGATGTTAGGAAATTAAAACCAAGCGCATTTATAATATACAATTTACAGTTAATTAGGTATATATTTTTGCTATTCAAATATTTTTATTGAGATAGGTCCACCCAAATATTTACTTAATAACCCACTTTTGGCCCGCCCATAGAAAAATATTTGGCGCCACCACTGGATTCACATATATTTCTTTCCTAATGGGCAATGACCAAACTATACCAACGAAAGTAGAGAAAAAATGAGCAGACGTCATTCAGTTGCTTAAAATTGTTTGTCTTGAAGGGTTTGACAATGTGTTAGATTTTTATGAAGAACAATTAGTAATGAAAAATTGGATTTGGAATGTTTTGTATGTTTTATTGCTATAAACTTTGATATAAAGGTGAAACGTGGAATTCTCACCTTCATTTTATTTTTATTTTCACAATACGCCCTTTTTCCTCAATCGTCCTTTCCGAAGAATCTAGAGTAGTTGTTTGTCTATAGTAAAACTCTTCAGCGATTCGCCGGCATGTTTTCTCAAGTGCACTTAACGACGGAACTTTGGAAAAACACTCACCTCTCTCACTCAAATTGGATGGCACGTGGATGGCGCACTTCTCACGGCTGTAGGTAGAGGTCTATCCATTGACACAAAGGGAGGGAACCAAGAAGACATATAATCCTACAATTACTCAGGGCAATGTTTACTATAAAATGTTAAAATAAACACGAATTAAAGAGTTCTATTAATCTATGTGATACCGGATCACACCCTCTCAACATCAGCAGTAGAGAAACAAACAGAGAAATAGTAAAAGGAATCTGTATAGTTATTTTGTATACGTCTTCTGTAAGGTAAATACTAAAGAGAACTGTAGAAAAAGTAAGATCTGGTAAAAATCTTGACAATAGAATTAGAGAAATAGAAAATTTCCTGATTCATTGATTTACTCCCAACTACGGACTGAAATATATTCTGATTTAAAATACTGTATAGCCTGTCTTAAATTTGGACTCGAAATTCATTTCCTGAAATATATTTATCTACAGAATTAAATTGAATGTATTTATGGCCTTTGTGTATCTCAAACTAAGGCTGGGATACGGTTAGTGTTGTCCACGAGACGAGATGAGACAGAGAAATGTGTATGGAAAACGAGATGAAACAGAACTCTCGTAATATACAATACATCTTTTCGAGACGAGACACTTTCTGAACAAGATATTTTCGAGACAAGACAACCTCAATCTCGTCTTGAGGGCAACACTAAATACGGTTGGAGAGAGGATGATGGAAAGTAGTCGACCAAGGCTTAGTTTTGTAGGTATCATCCAGAGCTGAAACCGGGTCACACTTTTGATGACCCTCCAAAACTTGACCCGGTTGACCTAGTCTGGGAAAGGGTCCGGCTGGGAAATCTGACGATTTTTGAAATCACATTAAAAGGTTATTTACAGGGTTCGATTCCAGGTGGGAGCTCCATTTCATAGTAACGTTTCGATTGCCCATACCCGGATTGCTGGTGTGAGTTGGTGTCAGGAAGGGCATCCGGCCGTAAAACATCTGCCAAAACAAAAATCTGCATGTGGCATACGCTGACCCCATCTCTCACATGGGAAAACCTGCGGACAAACATTTACATGGAATAAAATGTAATTTATGAATGATAAATAAAAAAATGGATGAAAAATCTACGTTTTAAAAATGACGTCATCCAAATGACCACAATGATCAAAATATCCTCAGAATTTGATAGAATAAGAGCGGAAGAGAAGCTACGCCCTTTTTCCATCAAATGTATGAATGATGTCTACTATGCACGAATAACCTTCTGTCAAAGTTTCAACTCGAGAGGTCAAAGGCAGCTATTTGAAATTTGAATCAGGTGCGATAACAGCCCGTGTAATCAGACTATATTGAAAGCATGTTATCACTTACCAGTTGGTAATGCTGTTTGTTTCCATCCAAAAGCTGTTTATTTCCCTTCAAAAGGCTGTGTGCCTTATTAAGAGATCAATATGAAACAAGAGAATTAAACAATGCGAAGTCTGGAGATGAAGACATTTACCTCAAAATGCTTCTTTCAGGCTTACCCCATTATTCCATCAAACTCCTCAATTCTTGCGGTCGCACCCTGGCAACCTGTCACTGAAATTACCAAACGGAAAGTTTTCGTGAAGAAACCTGCTTTTTGTCCTCTGTGTTACCGGGTCTAAATATACTCTCGAAACACACACAAATAGATATTATAACTAGGTTTATACAGGGTTTCGCGAAACAACACTGGCAGGACAACCTTACGAGATTCTTGACATGAAAATAAGAAAACAATATATGTATATCATCGAGGAAGCACAAATGCTTTCTTTCGGCGATATAGAGAAAATGAACTCCAGAGGTGATATTACCGATAACAGTAGAACTGAGGCTGGATGCGTCCATGTAGACTTCAAACCAACTCTATCCAAGAATGCTTACTCTGCACAATGGATTTCGATTTCATACCGCCTCAGTTCTACTGTTAGTAGTATTGGAAATATCAAGCTCTACAGTTCATTTTCCTACACTTTCGGCAGCCTAAATGACCTGAACTCTTGACCTGAACTCTGAATTTATGAACTCTTGATGGTCTACGTACTTTTTTTTTTGTTTCTTTTCAGGAATCTAGTGAGATCGTTTTGTCAATGTTGTTTCGCAACACCCTGTATATCAAATTTGCAACTGTTGCTAAATTGCTTTCTGTGTAATAATAAAATTAATTCTATATTCAAGTCCCAATTCTGTCCACTCCATCCACTCCTTTATCCCTGACCTGTACCGCATGGCATTTCTAAGAATATTTCTACATACATCTCTGATTTGAGCTTTTAGTAAAGAAACAAATTCGTTGTTTCGGTAGCTGCTTCGACAGTGCTCACCACGAACGTCAGGAAAACATGATATCTAACGAGAAAGGTGCAAGAAACAGCAGCGAAAGAATGATCAATAATTATTGTCTTCATACTGCACTGTAGCAAAGAACAAGAAGCGCAATCGCTGAATATGTGTTCATAACGCTATACGACATTTTGAGACATAATTACGTTTAGTTCCAGTGTTTTAATCTACAACAGTTGCAACATTGATCAACTTTGCAGTTTAACAGCTTATGTCAATTCAATACTAACACAAAAATCATCGAAAATATTTTCTCCCAAGAAACAAACTTATACTAGTTACCAGAGAGGGAGACATTGACCACCAAAGGGGAAAATCTGCCTTATCCCCCATCTAAATACCGCGCTGCAGAGATGAGCTTCAGTTTTCGGAATCTAACATTCTTGAAAACATTTTAATCAGCATGGATGGTATACGTACATACAATGTACATTGAGAGAAACCGAAGTATTTTGTTTGAGAACTATCAATGTATGTTGTAAAATCTTGGTTACCATTAAATTAATCGTTATTTCCTGATTAATAATTTGAAAGAGTATTTCGGTGAAAAGTGCTTACCGTTAGAATAATTAATTTCCAAATTCTTTGCATTTTCTTCAGACATGTAAAAATGATCAGGTATTGGTCACGAATGATGCGTAATTCGATGTCGTAAGAGAAACACAGGATAAAAATTAAATCAATGCAATTAAAGATTCTAATAAACAAACAAATTTTTCCTTGTTTCCGTAGGTGCCTCGTATTGTATCTGATTGGAATGTGCTATACAGTAAACGCCGACGTCTACAAAATTAAAGTAGTTTATAAGAAGACAGGGAATTATCTTGAAGTCATTGTCCTGTGATTAACATGTGCAAGAATTGAAGGGTGTCAAACAGAGTAATGAGTGCCACCAAGCGCACATCCCGGGAGATGTAGGGGATCCTCGCCAATTGATTTAAGGCAGATTACACGGCCGACATATGAAAGGCAGCGCTGCTAATGCTCTCCGTAATGGAGGGATAATGGGAATGGTCCCAAGTGAACGGGCCTCCGCCGCTATTAATAATTAACAATCCTTTTAATTTGCTCCCTGATTTTCAGCATTTTGGAGCCAGCACTCCAGGGAGTACGCCCAGGCCTTGGCCCAAAGCGGTCTCCTCCTCTCCCCGACGTAATTTGATCAACCCTCATCTTGACGTTTTAATGCACCACCGAGGTTCATCAATGCACCGTACGGAAATTCGTTTCGGCGGTCACATGACACTGTCTATTACGGACATCGAGGAGAGAGAAAAAGAGAGAAAGATGCTCAGGGAGAGGGGAAATGAAACAGTTGAAGACAAAACTATTAAGGGCATGTGTAACGGAAGGAAAATCTCTCTCTCTCTCTCTCCCACTCTTGTTCATCTCTAGAGTACACATCCCCAAGAGAATTGATTGTTCTTGCTATGTTCGTGCATTCGGTCGAAAAATAATAGTTGACAAGCTAGAAAACTTTGGTTCCTCTGTGGGTGTTAAAAATGTTGAGTGTTATTAGAAGGCACTGTCGAGCTTGTGTTTGATTACGTGTCCTTTTCTTTTTATATAAATGTTTCTACTTCTTTAGTATTCCTTTTCTTGGGTCAAATCGGTAGAGGCCGATTCTTCGGGATAGTCTCTTCATCTACACACACACACACACACACACACACACACACACACACACACACACACAC